>PVIC010029536.1:5919-22566 GCA_004025085.1 Thryonomys swinderianus
TTTTTTTTTTTTTTTTTTTTTTTGCTTTTTGAGACAGGGTCTCGCGTTGTAGTTCAGGCTGGCCCTGAGCTCACTATGGTGCCCAGGCAAACCGCCGCGAACTCAGCCATCCTCCTGTCTCTGCCTCCCGAGTGCTGGGATTACAGGCGTGAGCCACCACGCCCGGCATTGTGGTATGCGGTGTTGATTGTTGGTGGGCGTGTCTCCACGCCCAGCATATGTGGTTACCGGGGATCGAACTCAGGTCCTTGCGCTTGCGAGGCAGGCGCCGGAACCACTGAGCTAACCCTCCAGCCCCAGAAGATTAAAAGTTTTATAAAAATCTGCATTTAAAATAAATAGCAAAAATCCACCAGTTTTTATTTAATAAATCAATGTTAAAGTAGATAAATAAATGCATGCAGTTATAAAACATAACTACATTAATTCAACAGTTTATAAAAATAAACTAGAAAGTTGAATTTATATGCATCATCACTTTAATTTTTATTCCATTATTGTTATACCAGTTTGTGGAATGTATGGTGTTATGCTGGTACTTCTCCATACAGAAATGCATAGCTAATGTCAATCACCACCAATGTTTCTGCATTTTCTCTTAAAGCCATGCCTTATCTTCTACCAAATTAAGAATGATAAATAGATAGTCAGTTATTTTTAAAGGCACTCAGTTACTTTATATACAAATAGTCATCACATTTCATTGGCATTCTTTCAAAGCTTTAGGAAATCTTTAAATTAGCTCCACCCACTGACTCTTAAGGTAATTATACATACCACAGTCTGATGATTAACTTGAATCACTTCATCGCCAGCATGGATTTTCTTGCACCGATCTGCAGGTGACTGAATTTAACATGAAAAAAATGATAAAAAGCCCTTCAGTTTATCAGTTATTTATTCTCTCTGGAAACATTATAAAAGGTTCATCTCTTTCAGTTAGATTTTAAAACTTAACTATAGGGCTAGGGATGTGGATCAGGGTCTGAGTGCTTGCTGAGAATGTGCAAAGTCCTGGGTTTGATCTCCTGTACCATACACACAAAAATTTATGCAAGTCATCTTTATGGAACTAAGCTAACAAAAATGGTTACTGTACTATTTGCTTTATGTATATAGCTAATGACACAAAGCAGAAATGCAAAATATTATTTAGGTTGTAAAAAAGTGACATGTTTTTGAGAACATTAAAGAACAGTTACATAGTATTAAACTTTGAAAAACTTAGAAAATACTGCTAGGCTCTACTGGGAAACTGCTTTAAAATACATTTTGAATTTGTTTTTGCTTTGACCATTGTATTTAATATAAATCACATTAGTTTAGAAAATCAGTAATGGTCAAGTACATATATATGAGCAGCATCAAAACTTTACAATCTGATCATTAATTTGCTGATTTATTTCACCATTAACAGTACCAATTGAAAATAACCCATAGCAAAATAAAAGATGGACAGGAATTAGCTTGAAGTTTCTTTACTAACATTCTCTCAACATGCTCAGTTATAAAGATTTCTGATGTTTTATATAGCATCATACACTGGCCATTTATACCAGAGTGCATTAACTAAAATTACAACTCTTAAAGGATGTAATAATATCATCATTTCTTTATTTTTATAAGCGATTCAAAACAGAAATAAAGATATAACAACTTGATAATTAACAAATTTTTTTTTTGAGACAGGGTCTCGCTTTGTAGGCTGTCCCTGAGCTCACTGTGTAGCCCAGGCAAGCCTCGAACTTGGGGCAATTCTACTGCCTCTTGCCTCCCGAGTGCTGAGATTATAGATGTGAGCTACCACACCCGGTCAAATTTTAAGAAAACTTTAGAAAATTTATGATTGAAATTTATGCGTAGGTCTGGGTAGGTTTTTAATCTTAAATTTAAAATGGCATTTTTTTCCTGTGACTGATTATAGATTGTATGAACTTTAAGGTATCTTAACATCACAATAACATTTTCTATTTTGAATATATAGAAAATGTGCTTCAACTAAAAACATGCTTATCACAACCAACTATAAATGCTTTTATTCATTAGGATCTACTGAAAGCTAAGGCAGAAGGATATGGAATTAGGTACTGCAAAGTATGGTACTTTTGTTATGCTAGAACTTGATTTACTTTAAAAATGATGTCTAATTACTTTATTTTTGACTGATTTCTAATTTCTAATAAGGTTGAAAATATAGAAATCTTGAAACTATTAATTTTAACTTTTAAAAACCTTACAATAAAATGATTGGCTATAGGCTAAAACTCAAGATAAGATAATATTCTAAGGCATTCCATTTATTGAAGTAATAATGCAAGAGCAAAGGACAGATTTAGCTAAGATATGATCTCAACTCTAAGATAATAATATATCTCATAGCACCTTTAGTTGATTGGCATAGTATCAAATGAGATCAGTAATATGGAACAAATCTGAGATTATAAATCACTACCTTAATAATTACAACTTTCGTAAGTAACTGTGCTATTGGATTCATAGCTGATCTTTTTAAAGGAGAATATAGAAGAAAAATATTAAGCAAATGGCTTTAGTCATGATGTAAAAGAAAATGATGGTTGATTATAAAATTCAAACAAAATGAAAAAAATTCTTGCACAGATAAATAAAAAGGAGGTAAGTCATATAAATTATAGACTTTAAGTACTAAAAGGAATCCTAGAGATCAGTTTGCCTTAATTTTCATATAAGAAAACAAAGAAACTAGGGCATAGCAAAGCAAAATTTAACTTACCCACTTTAACGAGGAACTTTAATTAAAGACTCAACCCACAGTTCTTAATTGTACATGATTGAGGGTACCGAAGATAGTAAAATAATTTAAAGGAAAAGAATCAAAGGATAAAATAGTAATGTATGACTCATAACCGAAATACTCCCAGAATCAATTTCTCCTTTGATAATTTATCCATTTATCAAATATTACTGAGTAATTAATATGAGCAAGACATAGTGCTCAATTTTTTGTTCATTTTAACAGATCCCGACAATATAGAGAGATCCATTCCTACCAGTTCTTCATGATACAGGTAAAAAAACCATCATTTCTGTGATTTCTTCTCTGATTTCACTTGACAGTATTTACTACTTTTTCCTTTGTTCATCCAAGCAAACTGTGCTGCTACCTGTTTATACAGATGAACCCCTATGTGCTATCCATACCTCAGGGACAGCAAAGGATTTCAAAAATCCTTCGAATATCTATTGTCATGCCTGGAACACAGCAGACATGAAGCAGAGGTTTGTTAAACAAACATGAATAAATGAGTGATTAAATGAATACACAAATAAATGAGAATGATTAGTGGCAAGAATATAGTTTGGGGCATCTTGCTAAATTTAAAATTGTCAAGTAGTTTACAATAGGCATTTAACTGACATATTGATCTCATATTTAATATCAAATATAAAGCTGCTATATAGCATTTTATCTACCATGTATATTATGTGTTTCAACTTCTACAAGAAATGAAGAGAAGCAGAGGGTGGAAAACCAGTAAAAGGTTAAATAGGTGAATTAGATAAATGAAATGGTGATTTTAAAGAAGAAAATGCTCATAAAATGTTGAGATCAATATAACGAGATTAAACTAATTCCATCTCAGTCTTCTTTAAAGGAACACAGCATAAACATGCCATTTGTCAGAATCTCTAAAAGAAAAAATAATAAATTCAAATCTCAGCATCTGCTTATATGAGAATAGAATGCAAATCTGGAATAACTAAGTGTAAAAATGATTTATTATATTATTCAATACCAATCATGCTACTGCTCAAAATGATTACTTCATATTTCTCTTTCTACAGCATAGCTATGGTTCTTTGTAGCACAGTCTTTCACATTTGTTAGCTTATTTGATTTTCACAACAGCCTAGTGAAGTATACAGTAAAGATAATTTATTTCTAATTTATAACTGAGTAAATCAAAGCAATGAGAAAAGTTAACTGACTTGCAAAAAATTATAGTGCTGGTAAGATGTAGAACTGTTTGTAGGATCTAGACTTGGGGGGGTTTCCAGACACATTGTTCACAGTGGGTCTCAAATAAGATCATGCCTCAGAACCATCTATTAAAATGCAATTTCTTACTAATAAAGATTTGCCACAGAACTTCTAATTCAGTAGGTATGTGGTGGGGCCTAAAAAATTCATATTTTTAACAAGTTTTGAAAGGAGGCTGATGATGCTGATTCTGGAACATCATTGTGAAAACAACTCAGTTATTCCATGTCATTTCTCCACTGAATTAAAACATTTAGAAAGTCTGACTTATCTCATGTTTCTTTTTCATAGTAAGTTAGCTTCTTAAAATAAGTAAAGTATTTGACAGATGAAAGCAGACTCTTCTAGATGTCATAATAACTTGTCATGAACCAGAAAATACTTAATAAAGATAACTTTCTGGCTGCAAACAGAAAACATCTGATTTACTTTTAGTAGCTGCTTCAAACTAAATCAACTAATTAGACGTCTAAAGAAGCCAGTACATACTAACTCAGTACATCTTTTCATTATACCTTCCATCTGTTCTTGTCCTTAGAAATTAATCTCAATCATGTGAGATTACATAAACATTAACCTTTAAACGTTGAAATACTTACATTTTCTGTGGTTCCAGTAATTACATGGAGCCCATCATATGTTGATTTAATATACATACCCTAAGAGAAAGACATTAGAAAAAATTGAAGCAAATATTTTAAATATACCAAAAAAGACAAAAATTTAAAATGACAGTGAAAAAAATATATGACTTGACCATGTTCCTATTTTCTGAATTTTCTGATGTCTAAATTTTTTTTTTTGGATTTTTTTAATTGAATTCTTTATTGGTACAATTTATATACATCTCAAAATCACATATAACATTGGGAAATTTGTACCAGTATATGCCACAAGTTAATTCTCATTTTTACCCAAAAGCCTACATTCAATCAAATGACTACCTGATAAGTGAATTGCATATGAGAATTCTGAAATTCTTCATGGTAACTCAATACTCTGAAGAAAGAACTCACCTCACTTCCCCCCAAAACTACAGTATATTCTGTGGCAAAATAAAATTTACCATGGGAAATTGAAATATTAGTAATTTCTTAGCCTATTATACTTGATACAATTACATAATAAAAACTTAAGTTGCTAGGGAGAGAAGAGAAATAAAATTTTATATAAAATTGTTCTCTTGCTATTTCACCCTATATCATATTTCATTTATTTACCATTGATAATGTTTTAATAATTATATCACATCATCTTTACATCAACAAATAATAAGTAATGTGTGGCGCTCTTTCTCCCAAGAGCGTGAGTCCATTTCCCAATTAATAAAGCTACATTCTGAAACCTTCATAAAAGTTTGAAAATTACCCAGATATCCTGAAATTGGATAAAGTTTAAGAGCAAATTAAAAACTTCATGTTATGGATAGTAATGAGATTTCAAAGAAAAAAATCACAATAAAAGTTTCTGCTTTCAAATGTTTAATAATTTAAGTAAATCAGAAGGATAATTGATGAAATATATGGTTTTTCCCCTTTAAGGAAATTCTATTACTTTAAATTCTATTTTGAGGGGAAATTATCTGAATTTTACCTATTATATTGCTTTATATTTCAAAGTACCAACTTCATAAATAAAAAGCACCAATTTAATTAACTTCAAATCCAAACTGTGAGGGATTTAAAAACAACCAATAATATCTTTGTAGAAAAATAGTACATTTAACATTTGTGTAAAGGACACAATTCTTAGGTTAAGTTTCCAAATTTTTATGTTAATCATATATTTAGATACCTGATATCTAATGTGTTTTCATGTAGTCTGAGATTTTTTTAAAAGCAGCAAAGTTCATAGCATGAAACTTTTGAGAAATCACTGGGTAGGTGTTAATTCTAAAAAAATCACTTCATTAATGTCACATTTCTAAAATGTTATTGGTTCCCTTATGTTGACAGGATATAAAATACTTTTGAATTTAATATTTATCATTTTATTTATTAGAAGGTAGATAAAATGATATTATAAAACTAAGAGGGGGACAAGATCCTTCTAACATCTTTCCTCTATTAATAAGGAATACTACAGTAAATTACTAAAGGAACTTAAAATACACTTTAAAACTCGATATATAGTATATTCTGTTTAGTTTTTTAAATAGAAGAATTATGAGAGAATAAAGTAAAAAAGCAGTGAAAAAAACAATATATTGGTTGAATACACAAAATAATCACTATCATTATCTATAATACCTACTGTCCACAAGTACCAGTGGCACTGACTATTTGAAATGTCTTTCACTTATTTTACAATAGCTCTGTGGCGAATATCTCATTACCTTTGTTTTAGAGACTCAGAAATTGAAGCATAAGAAAGCTGGAAAGCCTATCCAAGGTGATGAAACCACGTTTTAAATCTGGTAGTCTAATTCCAGACTTTAGATGATCAACCCTTAGGCTTTGATTTGTAGGCTTATTAAGATTTAGAACAATCAATTCACTTTTCTCATTAGAGCATAAAATTTGACAGCCATTGATATTAAAGTGAAACACTCACATTTTAACATCTAATTTTTTTCAGCACCAAAGATTAATTCAAAGACTCACACATACTAGGCTGCTGCTCTCCCACTGTGTTACATTAATATCTATTGTAAAAGATGCGGTTGTCATATATAGTTAAAAAGAGCCAGGATGAATGTTTAACATTTTACAAATTTATTTCAATAACCCATATATTCTGAAAACTATAAGCAGAAGTTGGTTATACTTCTTTCCACATACTTTTCAACACTGTAAGGTTGGATTATGAATTAAAAGTGTTTAACAAGAATTTTAAATGATTTCAGAAATCAAAAAGTCTAGTATTCTAAGAAAAATACTTAGTATAGCTATTTGGATAATGAAAAATCATTGGATAATGTATTTATGATTCAGGAAATATTTATATATAAATATTGCACATGCCAGAAACTTTGAAAAGTGACACTTCTAATATAAACCAAGTATTCGGTAGTTATAGGATCATAGTAATGTTACCTAATCTCTATAAAAGCTAGTTTTTTCAAGTAGATAAAAATAGTTTATGTGATTAAAGGTAGAGCTAGATATGTACATGGAGGCCAAGTCTAAAAACCTTTCAGAATCACAAACAATAGCATGGAAACAAAGCACATCTTTAACAATCACAACTGATTTCTTCATCCTTTTTATCTCCCTTCTATAGTACTAATGAGGAAGATACCCAAAAGTCAGGCACCAAAATAAAGAGAAGAAACAAGTTGCTTGGATGTTTCAAACTAATTATCTTCTGAATAAGGAAGATTCTACAGAAATACATCTGATTCTGCTCAGAAAGCACCAAACAGCAGGAAGATATGTAATTGAAATGTCTTTTTCCTGGAAATGAAATAAATAATCCTGTTCCATTTCATCATAAACTTGACTCATGTTTTTTAACCAATTAATTAATCCTGGAGATGACTTTAACAGCTCCCTCTCTTCCGCTCAGCTTGCCAAATGACACTTGCTTCATTTTGTCTCCAAATGTCAGTTAACTAGTAAGAGTCAAAGCAACTTCGTCAAGTCAGTAGAATATGGCATGTTTGGAGACAGTCCAAGCACCTAATGAAATAAGAACTCTCTGAGGCCAAGAGGCTTCCCCAAGGATGTTTTCTCACCTCTTCCTCTATGTTCAATTTCTATCATGGATCTGATTTGGTTTTGACTATGTTCCAACAGATCTCTTTTTCTTCCTTTAACCTCTTTGCTCATTATCGTCACTTCAAAGTAAATTACATATGGTTTAATCATAAATAAGTACATTTCCCACCATTACTTACAATGCTTCAGGTCTCTCAAATTCTAGGAGATTTGACTAATTTTACAGAAAGCTGATGAACAACCTGCCCAGTTTATCAGTGGAAAGACAAAGCAGTCACCTTTTGCGTATGAGATATGTTCTGTTTTAAAGTTGACAGGAGAGCTAGAGTCTTTTCTAAGCTAATTAAACTTCATGAAAGCTTAGCATTCTTCTACATTTTTCTATTTTTCCCTTCATTTACTATTTAGACATTTTCTGTTGCTATGCACATGCAATAGGAACATTTAAATTACCGAAACCCTGTACTCTATTTCTAAAGTGCTTAAAGATGATTAAATTTTAAAATACTTTGAATAAACCATGTAAAATCTCTAGTCTTTTCCCCTTTGATATGAATCACAAGATAACAGTTTTATCCTAAACTTTGAACTATCTTTGCATTTTATGATTTTCTTATTCTCCATGTGAAATATCAGATCAGTAAGGCGCTATACACTGTCCCTTGAAAATTAATTTATTCTAAACAATTATAGAATTAAAATCATCCTCCTAAATTCTTCAACAGTTCCCTTTAGTAGTTGCAAATCTGAATATGGAATAACAAAAAAAACCTGACTCAAATGTACTTTACTTAGATTTTCCTGGTTGAATCCTGTTTCTGTTGTCTATTATTTATATATTATACAGTAGATCAATTGGAAAAGATCTGTGAGTCTGTCTTTCTCATTTGTAAACTGAGAAGATTAGTAGCTTCCCTATCAGATTGTGAGGAAATCATCTGGTGGCACTTGTTTCTCTTCCCTTCTCTCCCCTTCCCTCCCTTTCCCTCCCCTTCCCTCCCCTTCCCTTCCCTTCTCTTCTCTCTTCTCACTTATCCCCTCCCCTCCCCTCCCCTCTCCTCTTCTTTTCTTTTTCCTTCCCAGACTAACTGAAGCTGGTTCTTAGTGCTACAAGGTCATATCTATTCCAGAGACCAGACATATCTACCCCTTCTAAATTAAAAAAAAAAAATCTCCAGAGCTATACCTTTGCTTAAGATAAACAAGAAGTCACAAAGTCTATTAACTGGCATTGTGCTGACTCATTCCATGTGGTTATTTTTACCCATGATGTCAGTGTAAATTAGAGTAAAAGGGAGCAATTTACTTCAAAATTTTACCTTTGAAGCCACAGACTGACAGAGCTAGAAGCTTTAACGATGACATACTCTTGTCCTCTCAAACTACTTATAACAAGATCAAGTCCCAAGGAAGTTGAACTCATTACCCCACCTTCCCAAGATCACTCACACTGTTGTATTTTTTTTTTTTTTGAGACAGGGTCTTGCTTTGTATTTCAGGCTGGCCCTGAGCTCACTACATAACCCAGGCAAGCCTTGAACTCAGCAATCCTCCTGCCTCTGCCTCCCAAGTGCTGGGATTACAGGTGTGAGCCACCATGCCCAGCATTGTATGTGGTTTCCAGGGATCAAACTCAGGACCTTGCACTTGCGAGGCAGGCGCTGGAACCACTGAGCTAAATCTCCAGCCCAGCCTTGACTTTGTTTTTAAGTGCTTGTGATTTCAGTTCTGTTTTTCTGATATAAGTATAGCTACTCCTGATCTATTTTGGACTCTGTATGGAATATCTTATTCTATCCCTTCATTTTCAGTCTTTGCATGTTCTTAGAGGGTAAAGTGAGTTTAAAACATTTTCTTTTTTTTGATACAGGGTTTCGCTTTTGTAGTTCAGGCTGGCCCTGAGCTCACTATGTATCCCAGGCAAGCCTCGAACTCAGCAATCCTCCTGCCTCTGCCTCCCGAGTGCTGGGATTACAGGCGTGAACCACCACGCCCGGCACTGTGGTATGTGGTATTGATGGCTGGTGGGTGTGAGTCACCACACCCAGCACTGTATGTGGTTACGGGGATCGAACTCAGGACCTTGCGCTTGTGAGGCAGGTGCTGGAACCACTGAGTTAAATCTCCGGCCCACTGCTGTATTTTTTTATATGTGACTTATATCCAGATGTTCTGACTTCAATCTATACAACATACAATGTGATTTTTATTTTTGTTTTTGAGACAGGGTCTCACTTTGTAGTTCAGGCTGGCCCTAAACTCACACTGTAGCCTAGGCCAGGCTTGATCTCACAGCAATCCTCCTGCCTCTGTCTCCTGAGTGCTGGGATTACAGGTGTGAGCCACCACACCCAGCACTGTGGTATGTGGTACCAGGGATCAAACTCAGGACCTTGTTTGCCAGGCAGATGCCACAACCACTGAGCTAAAGCCCTGGCCCCAAATATGGTTTTAATTCATAATTTTCCATCCTAAAATTTTGTTTCCTTTCCTTGATAACTACAGCAATCGGAGGTGGAGAAAGGAAAATTGTTAATACCATAGGTTTATAAAACTGGACCTTGTAAAGGTAACACAAACTTGCAGTGCTCCATTACCCATGGGGATACATTCTACACTTGATCTTAGCCAAAAGGCCGAGAAGCGATGGGGATACATTCTAAAAGCCCCAGAGGATGCTTGAAACCATGGATGGAATTTAACCCTATGTATGCTGTGTTTTCTATACAAATATGTCTATGATAAAGCATAATTTGTGCACTAGGCACTGTAAGAGACTTAAACAAAACTAATGAGATGGAGCAATTATAGTAATATAATAAAAGTCATGTGAATATAATCTTTCTCAAAATATAATTTCAATTTTTCACTTAAAGGAAACATGGTTCTATTTGGTACATATGAATAATCAGTCTTAAGACTTCTGGAGTTTGGGGCTATTATTAAGTAAAATAAGGGTTAATTGAGCAAAAATACTGTGATGGTAGTCAATTTGATAACTAAGATGAATAATAAGTGACTAATGAACCAGTAGCTATATAGTGTGGATAAAATGGACACAGGAATGATTCACATTCTGGGCAGACGGTATGAGACTTCATCACACTGCTTAGAATGGTCTGTAATTTATAGTTGATGAGTTGCTTATTTCTGAAATTTTCCACTTAGTAGTTTTGGACTGCATCTGACTGTATATAAAAGAAACTACTATGATTAGAATTTAAAATCACATGGATTGGTTTTAAAAAGTTTATAAATAATTAGATGTATGCTCTTAAAAATTATCAAAGTTAGACATAACATATGACATATTATAAATTATGTTATGTATGATATGCTGATTTTTTTCTTCCAGATAAAACACCATAAAAGCTGCAAAATCACTAGAACTATGGATTCTTGAAAGTTATTGCCAAATATCAGGAAAATAGTCATTTTATAGAATAGATAGATGGCCTTAAACCAAAAAATTATTTGTAAGCAGTAACAGTTTTACCTTCTGAAATTGTTATGTATGTGTATGTAGGGAATAATGGAATAAAGTGTGAAACATGCAGATTTTTAAGAGTGTTTTAACTAAGTTCAATTATTAAAATTATTAAGTTTTTAAGATTACTAATTTTCAACATATCATTAATTGTTAAATTATCTACAAGAAAAACTAAAGCATTAAGTTGATATGTAATAATTGTATAGTAAGTAACATGTTCCGAAGCCAGTCTTGTTTTTGTCTTTCCCTCATCAACACCAATTTTATTGGCTTTCTTACTGCAGATTTATTTAAAAAATTCATCCTTGGGCTAAACTTAGAATTACATTTTAAATCAAAGGAATATACACATGATTATACTTATTATTTCATAATAAAAACATGAATATATCTCACAAATATTAGCATAGTACTAGCAATATCCATATTCTTACCCTTAAAAATTAATGAATTCTAAAAATGTCATTTTCCTTTAGTTATTCATTACAGAAGATCTATGAAAGCTAGAATAAATTAAAATAAAACAAACAAAATACCTACTTAGGCAGGTAGCATTGTGGGCCTTATTATAAAATGTTTGACTTAAATTTCCTCTAAGCCTAAGAAAAATTTTTTTTTTTTGAGACAGGGTCTTGCTTTGTATTTCAGGCTGGCCCTGAGCTCACTATGTAGCCCAGGCAAGCCTCGAACTCAGCAATCTTCCTGTCTCTGCCTCCCGAGTGCTGGGATTACAGGTGTGAGCCACCATGCCTGGCACTGTGGTATGTGGTATTGATTGCTGGTGGGCGTGAGTCACCACGCCCAGCATTGTATGTGGTTACTGGGATCAAACTCAGGACCTTGCGCTTGCGAGGCAGGTGCTGGAACCACTGAGCTAAATCTCTGGCCCAAGCCTAAGACATTTTATCAGAGGATGGTGTTAAAGAGTGCAACTGAAGCTTTATGACTGACAAATTAAATGGGATAAGTCAGAAATCCCCAATTGCAATTCTCCAGTTTCATCTATCTTCATAATTATTTTACAGTACAGGGAATTGAACACAGGGCCTTCCCACTGAACTTCATCCTCAGTCTATTTATTTACTTATTTTCTGTCTTTCTTTCTTCCTTCCTTCCTTTCTTTATTTCTTGAGACAGGGTCTTGCTTTGTAGTTCAGGCTGGCCCTGAGCTCACTATGTTGCCCAGGCAAGCCTTGAACTCAGCAATCCCCCTGTCTCTGCCTGCCAAGTGCTGGGATGACAGGTGTGAGCCACCACGCCCGGCACTATGTATTTATTTTTCAAGACAGATAATTCTTGCTAGGTTATCCAGGCTGGCTTTGAACTGCCAATCTTCCTGTTTCAGCCTTCTAGAGTGTTGGGATTACAGGTATGTCCCACCACATTCAGTTAATATAAAACTATTTATCATGACAAGAGCCTAATACCTTAACTTCTCTAGGAGAAAGAAAATGCCCAGTGTTACAATTCATATATTCTCACATTTCGGCGGCTGCCCTCCACGTATAATTAGCTATTTGCTTATAGATGGTGGCTTTGATAAAACTTATAACTCTTACCAGCCCTTCACTTGGTTTAATATTTGCCAGCTGAATCACCTCCAGGTGAGCGGACTGTGAAACCAGAGGATCTGATGACAGGGATATGATGTGGTCACAGACTCCAGAAAGAGTTTTACACTGAAAGAAAAAAGTTATGGTACACACATGTTATAAACAATGTACAAATTGCATTTTGATATGCTTTTAATGAGGGAAAAATAAAGAACAGTAGCATACAGATTACCTTTCACTGTAAGTTTTTTAATAAGAAAAAATAAAAGTAACAGTAGAAAAAAGTTAACTGGCAGTTTATCTTGTAAAATGCCCATATAAGGTAGTTAAGTAAAAAAGAATGCATCTGATAAGCACAACACATTTATACTGTACATTATGAATAAATTTCAAATTATGTATAAGATCTATACATAATCTTTATAAAAGTTATGGTATTATTTCTGCTGTTTGATTCATCCCACCTAAAATAACTGTTTTCTAATGGTCTTTATCATTGAGAACACCTTGATAGCCATCACCAATTCAAATTGAATTGAATAGTATAAAAATCTTGCTGTCTTTTATTTCATGATCACAAAAAATTTTTGTAAAAAAAGATTTGGAGAGATTCATCATGATGGATTAGAGATAATACCACTGATAGATCTCTCCAAAATTTTACAGAACACAGGATGATGAGACGAACCATTGGAACAGTTTGAAGGTGATTGCGAACAGGTAAAAATCTAGAGATAGAAGTAGCTGGAATAAGAAATGAGCTGATGATCTACTCTGGTATTCATTGTAGTTCAGGTTCGGAGAGTGCATTACTCTGAAAAATATAGTTGGCCAAGGGAAGAAGCTCATTAATCAGCATAACACTACTGCCCTCAGTTCCAGCCCAGACAAGCAGTTTTCCCATGGGAGTGTAGGGCCTAGAGTCTGAAATATTCATCTAGAAAGCTCCCTAGGCAGGACTTGGGTGCTGTGGGGAGAGTGATCTAGAGAGATACCCAGAGGGTACAGAAGTAGAGCTAGAATGCCTAATGCTGGGGATAGAGAGAGAGAGACAGAAAGGACAGCCTGGGCACAGAGGAATTCAGAGGTGGAGAGTGAATCAGTAAGGTCTGGTGGGTAGAGATAGAAACACCAAGCGCTGGGGACTGAAAGATAAAGAAGGTACAGCCTTGAGCTACATGGGAACTAGTATTAAGAGACTCAGTTGGAACCAACAGAGATAAAAGCGGTAAAGGGCGGAGGCTGAGTAAGACAGAATGTATAGTTTTGCTAACAGTTTTTAATATTCTCTCTTTGTGCTAAATTTCTTGGAATTTCTTTATAATGTTTCCTGGAGAGGCTCTTTTCTGAACATGTCTATTTGGGGATCTCAATGCCATATTTATGTGAATATTTATTTCATTTACTTGATTTGGAAAAATAATTCTATGATTTGGTGACATCTTGTAACCTGTTATGGTCTAAATGTAAAATGGCCACAAACCTCATGTGCTTGGAAAGTTAATGGATTATGGGGCACTGTAGTTGCCTTGATATTAAGAGGTGAGGGTCTGGTTAGAAGAGGCAAGGCAAGTCACTGTGACCTTAAAAGTTATGTCTTCCACCTGGGATCCCCCATTTTTTCTCCTCTGCTTTTTACTAAGGATGATGAAAGCTGTTTTCTGCTATCTGAGCCCTTAACCCATGCCATTTGTGCTGTGGACCAAGCCAATTATAATTCCTTTAAACTATGCATAAGGTACTGTGCCTTAGTGACAACAGAATGACTAAGATACAACCTTTCCTTGTTCCTATAATTCTTAGGATTTTTTAAAAAAGGTCATCTAGCAGCTGGTGGATCAAGATTTCATGGTGTTATATTGTTTTGAGGGTGTCATTGAGTACATAGTATACAACACCAACCTTGTCTTTAAGTCCTGACAATCTCCTTAGATTCATGACATCTGCTGCCCATACTTCATTTGAAATTTTCATACCCTCTAGGCTTTCTGACTCCTTTTCATAATCTCGACATTTTTACTAAAAATAATTCATTTCTTGCATTCTTATTTAATCCAATCAACTACGTTTGAGCTTTTTGAACATGTTAAGTAATTCTTTATGATTTTAAAATTTCTTTTCCTTTTTTTTTTTTTTTTTTTTTGAGTCAGGGTCTTGCTTGTAGTTCAGGCTGGCCCTGAGCTCACTATGGAGCCCAGGCAAGCCTCCCATTCAGCAATCCTCCTGCCTCTGCCTCCTGAGCGCTGGGATTACAGGCTTGAGCCACCATGCCTGGCATTTTTAAATTTCTTTTTTTTTCATTATTCAGTAAACTTTATTGATACAGTATATACACAGCTCACAATCACACTTAAATTTCTTTTTGAGCTCATTGAACATCTTGTGCATTTTCTTATTGGTTTCTTCTTTGATATCTTTGAACATTTTAACCATTTGTTTTTTGAGTTCTTTGCTCTATTTCAGTGCCATTGAGGTCAGCTTTGCAGGACTTCAGAGTGGGTAGAGCATCTTGTCTTGTTTTCTCATGTTCCTACTGTTCTGGTTTGTGAGATGAAGATCAATTAGAATAGAAAATTCTGTGACTCCTGTGGAGATCTCGTTAGGGTATGTATGTCTCCATGTAATGTGATCTTGCCTTTGGTTATGTTGAGATGTTCACGCAAATATGCAAAACACTCAGTATATTAGGATCAATCTAGACAATTTCATTGCATGAAGAAAACCAACTATATCAGCATCTACAAATGAACTGTGTATCACTCTTACAATTTAAAAATCATTTAAAAAATTTCACATATTTTTCAATAATCAAGACAGTGAAACAGTAGTGATGATGAGTATGCTAGGATGTAGAGCACAAGTGAAGAAAAAAGGAAAAAGAAAAGAGCTCAGAAAGAAGGAAAGAAGACATAAAAAGTCAAATAAAAATATAAAAAATATTAATAAAACTAAAATGAGACATAAAATTACAACAGGTAACAATGATCATTAGGTGTTATTTTGAAACCTTACACTGCAATAAATCAGAGAATCTAAAATAAATGGATAAATGTCTAGATAATTTTATGACCTACCAAAGTTGAATTAAGAGGATATAAAGAAACAGACCAGTAAGAAGCAATGAAATTAATGTAGTAATAGAAAAAGAAAAGTTCAGGAATCAATGGATTTCCTGCTGAATTTTATCAGAAGTTTAGAGAAAAACTAATACCAAAGCTCTTCAAACTTTTCTATATAAAAGGAAAGGAAAGCAATGCTCTCAAATTTTTTCTATGTACCTAGCATTACTCTGAGACCAAAATCAGATAAGGTCCAAGCAAAAAAGAAAAGAAAATGATAGACCAATATCCAATGAAATAGATACCAAAATCTTAAGTCAGACCCTTACAGACAGAATTCAACAATATATTATGATGATCATTCACTATGACTAAGTCAGTTTCATTCTGGGGACCCCAGAATAGATCAATATAAAGGAATATATGTTCAGGTAAGTTAACAGATATAATGCACCATATAAAGAGAATCAAGCCTAAAAATCACATAATCCCAATAGATGCAGGAAAAGTCTTCAATAAAATCCAACATACACGTGTGATAAAAAAACTCTTATGAAAATAGGTATAAACGGAACTTACCTCAAACTGATAAAATCCATATATGACAAACCCACAGCCAACATCATACAGAATGGAAAAAGTGAAGTGATTTCCTCTAAAATCAAGAATAAGCCAAGAGTGGGCCGGAGGGTTAGCTCAGTGGTTCCGGCGCCTGCCTCGCAAGTGCAAGGTCCTGAGTTCAATCCCCGGAAACCACATACAATGCTGGGCGTGGAGACTCACGCCCACCAGCAATCAACACCGCATACCACAATGCCGGGCGTGGTGGCTCACGCCTGTAATCCCAGCACTCGGGAGGCAGGGA
>PVIC010029537.1:0-22507 GCA_004025085.1 Thryonomys swinderianus
AGCTCCTTGGCGCCAGTGCCCTCCTTCATTTATCTCTGTAGGAATCCAGTGAACACTTGCAAAATGGATGAAGTTAGGAAAAAGTCAGTACCTGCACAAGTACTGCAATATCTCCGAGGGAGAACTGAGCCGGCCAGGGGAGACCTTGGGCCTGAGTCTCGTGGGATGGAATAACAAACCTTTCTTGACTGTGGGTTACGTCCCAGGCACTGCCCTAAGCACAGTACATTTTTTTTTTTTTTTTTAGCACAGTACATTTTGCACACGCTCCTTTCTATGACACAGGTACTGTTTTGGTCCCTGTTTTACTGATGAAGAGCAAAGGAGAAGCAGCATGCGGGGGGCGCACTCGTTACGAGGCAGGGCAGCGCTGACACCCTGGGATAGGTCCCCGCGCTGCTTCTGTTCCCTAGGCTGGTGCAGGTGTGAGGCTTGGAGTGAGGGGAAGGAGTATTCCGGGCCGGGGCAACTGGTAAACCAAAGCCGCTTTTGAAGGTAAGTAGGGGGAACCTGGGTTCTTGAAGAGCTTCTCTTGTGACAGGTGGGGGTGTGGCTGCTGGGACCCGTGGAGCCGGTGACGAGGAATACGTGTATCCTGGTGAGAGAGGCCGCCGGTTCTCTGGGTGAGTACACTGGAGGCTAATTAATTAGACAGTTCAGAGACTTGGGAACAATCCAGGGGAGAGTATCTCATGGAAGAACTCGGAGGCCTAGAGAAAGTTATGTGGGCCAGAGAGTCGAGGTGCCAGGTGGACTCGCTCAGGAGAGCCCCCCCCACCGAGCCGTGACACGGCGGGCGACCAGGCTGAGCCGCCTGCTGCGGCTTCTGTGCATCTACCGTTTGTGGCCCGAGGTTTCCTCCCTGTGCAGACCCCTCAAGGCAGACGCGGCCCCCGGCGCTCTCAGAAGCTCTACTTGTTTGAGCGAAATAGGCCTTTCTCACTCGATCATTTTCAGTCCAATCTCCCGCTGCTGCACAAGGCAGCCAGGCGCCATCTCCACGGTCTTCTTACAGATTAGGAAATGGCGGCTGAGTGAGGAAAACGGCGAGGCTGGGGTCCCAGTCAGAAAGGGTTCCGGCAAACAGTGAAGGAGCATGGGTGAATATGGAACTTGAAGTGGGCCTAGTCCAGTCTGGTTATTATTCTTCTCCTAGAATTTCTGTGCGGGGATATTTGGTACCCAGAACTGGAGCATCTGGCATATAATGGGGATCCACAAATAGCTGTTGAGGGGTCGAAGGAAGGGAAGGCCCTAGGAACCGGACACGGGGAGTCAGTTTGGATCCGGAAGGAAACAAATAATCATCAATCAACTGTCACCGTGACAAGAGTATGGCTCTCCGCTCAGGAGGCCCCGAGCCCCCTGCAGGGCTTTGTGGGCCTCTTTCCCTTCTGCAGCTGGACCACCTCCGGCCTGTGCATCTAGAGGCCCGACGCATGCCGAGGGGTGGTTGTCTGGCAGACCGTAGGTGGTGTTGGGCACGCATTTGTGGATCTGTGCATTTGTGATGGCCTTCGGCGGATGTCCTGATGTGTCTCTCCCCAGGCTCAGGGTGACTGTAGGGCCCCCATGCCTCCGGCGCAAGGTCTGGGTCTGCCCAGGAGCTGAGGCGGGGCACTGGAGGAAGGGGAGCCCCGGGAGCCAGCCAGGGCAGGTGTACAGAGTGGTTGCCAAGTCCAGCGGGGGGGGGGGGGGGGGGGGGCAGGAGCCCGGAGGGCATCCTGGTGTTCTTGAGCCAGGGTCAGTCCCAGGTAGATTCCCAGCTTTGCCCAGGGCACTGGCTTGCCCAGGGGAAGGTGGCTGAAACCCAGGACTGTCACTCAGGAAGTTCCAAGTGTTCTCGAAGCTCCTGTGGCAGGAACCTCGAAGAAGCCGCAGCCCCATTCTTCACCTCAAGTCACCGTCGAAGGTTTTCGTCCCTTCAGGGAGTCCTCCTGTTGCAATCACCCCGTGACACGTGACCACTGGCCCGTGTTCTGTCACTGTGATGTTAATTTCCTGTACATGGGATCTGGCTTCTCTCACTCAGCAGAATTCTTTGGAGATGTCCCCTACTGCTGCGTGTGTGGGCGGGCTGTCCCTTTTCATTGCTGTATCGTATTCCACCGTACGGATGCAGTGCATTCTGTGCAGCCCCTGTGGGTCACAGAGGAGTGTGCGTGTGGATATTTGCTTTCATTTCTCTTCAGTAAATTACCTTGGGGTGGAACTGCTGGGTCAGATGGTAAGTGTATCTTGAGTGTTTTTAAAAAATGGCTCTACCACTTTGCATTTGTACTAGCAGTGTGCAAGACTTCACATCCCTCCACGACCTTACTAACGCTCAGACTTACCGTGTGGGACTCCATTTGGCTGTGGATGGACCATAAATTCGAGAGGTCAGATCGGCTGGAGCCGGTGACCTTGATCGGGGTGCCTGTCTGTGAGGATCTGCGACTGTTGGGGGGGAGGCCTCCAAGAAACCGTAAGTTGGCCCGGGACTCAGCATCCTCCTGTCTCAGCCCCAGGTAGCTGGGGTGACAGGCGTGAGCCCCTGTGCCCAGTTCTGTGTAGGCATTTTCCAGACGGGAGGAGTGAGGCCCCGGAGGGGGAGGAGCCTGGGCTAGAGGACGCGGGTGCTGTCTAGTGCTGAGGGTGCCCCCAGCGGAAGGGCTTCGGAGTCCGATTAGCTTGAAGCTCTTGTCTTAGCGAAACTGTTTACTGTTTTTTTTTTTTGAGACAGGGTCTCGCTTTGTAGTTCAGGCTGGTCCTGAGCTCACTATGTAGCCCAGGCAAGCGTCGAACTCAGCAATCCTCCTGCCTCTGCCTCCCGAGTGCTGGGATGACAGGTGCGAGCCACCACGCCCGGCGCATTTACTAACTTTTCTCTCAGCCTTTCTTCTTCCTTCTGTAAAACGGGCCGGAACTAACCTCGTAGAGCGGAGTGGGAGGACTACAGGCTTGGAGCCCGATGGGTCTAAGGGACATCTACTGGCGACCTACCATGCGTTAGCCCCTGTTCTTGGTGCAGGGGAGACCCCGAGCCCGCGGGCCGCTCCTTTCGGCGGGGCGGGCGGGTTACAAGCAGCAGTGCTGTTTGAAGGAGCCGAAGCGCCACGTCCTCCAGACGGGGTGGTCGGAACAAGTCCGGGAGAAGCGAGATCTAGCTGGGGCCTGAGCGGCAGGAGCGGCAGCCGGCGGGGGCGCGGCGAGGTCGCAGAGATTCGCTGTGTTCGGGCTCAGGCGAAGAAAAGCGCTGTGCCCGCGGGTCAGAGACAGGGGTACGGGGACATCAGAAAGGCGGGCTGGGGTCTGGTTCTGCTGAGCTTGGAGGAATTTGGGTTTTACATAAAGAGCAGATTTATTTTAGACACAAGTGAGGGCTGGCTATTATTATTCTTCCTTTGATTTGCCATCACTCAGGGCTCTTAATTCCCAGCCTGCGGCTCTTTCCCGAAGCCCGGCGCAGGCAGGTGCGAGGCTGGGGGCTGCTGCCAGCTGAGCCGGCCCGGCCTGGCCTCTCAGGCAGGCCTGGCAAGCCCTGTGCGCCAGCTGGTGGGTGAGGGGTGGGTTGCGGGTGGGTGTGGGGAGGGCGCGGGGCGGGGCACCATCTGCATTCCCCCATTGTGCACGGGCCCATTGTCTGCTCCAAGGACAAGGATCTTCGGGCTCCTGTTTCCAGGCCTGGCCCCTGCCCCGCAGGACACTGGGAGGGTGCCCCCCCGGGGTGGGGGAGGCAGGGACTGTGCCAGGCGGGAGGCAGCACCGCAGGGATCCCTCTTCATCTCCCTGGCAACCGCAGCTGCCAAATTGTTGGTTGGAGGGGTTTTTTTTAGCCTTTGGGGTGGGGGTTTTCTCTTAGAATCCCTCTGAAAAATGGGACGCTCATGAGGAGAGACCCACTGGCCACCTCCCGAGGCCCCCAGGCCCCGCCGCAGGGTCCGCTGACTCCAGAGCCCCGGGCGCAGGCCGGGCCGCACGGAGCCGTGCCAGGGCACCGAGCAGAAGCAGGCGCCGAAATAGACCCGAGTGACACGGATGACACAGCTTCGACCTCGTCACCCACCGCCCGCCGGAGCATTGTGAAGCTTCTTTAGGCACAGTTTATGTTTTATACTGTCTTTATTCTGATTTACATAGTGTGGGGCAGGGGAGGCAGAAGTGGGGTGCATGCTCCCCTTTTGCTGTGTTCCCAGAAGACCAGCCCCGGGGGGGGGTGCGACGTCCGGACAGCTACCTGGTCGTCTCTCCAGAGAGGGGCTCAAATCAGCGTCGTGTGGGGACTTGTCTGCTGTGCCAGAGCCAAAGGGCCCAGATAATGATCATCATAACAGCGCTGACTGGACATTTACTCCGTGCCAGCGGCTCCCTTATATACATTTACTTATTTAAACTTCGTCACAACCCAGGAGGTGGGGACGGTTATTATTGTGCCCATTTTATAGATTGGAGCACAGAGGCGCAGAGGGGTTACACAGAACACCAGCTGCCTGACAGCAAGGCCAAGACCTGCAGCTGGGGGGCTTAGCTGTGCGTGCGGAGCTTCCTGCCCCTGCGTGTCTCCTACGCGCCCTCTGCGCAGGCTGGGTGGGCTCACAGAGGGCTCCTCTTCCAGAGCACGAGCCCAGCTGGGTACACGTCCCGACCCTTCCCAGCTTGTGGCCTCGGGGAGCCGTCTCCCCTCTGGGACCGGGGGTAACAACGGTGCTTTCCACATCCGACTGCTGCAGCGTTTTGTTCGTAAGTGCCAGGACCTAGAGCAGCGCCCGTCCCTTCGTGGTGCCCACTGTGCGTCGAGGGAATGACTCCTCCAGCCCCCGCCCACCCCGGGGGGTGATCATGGGGGTCGAACAGCGTGCGGAGGCACAGGATACATGGGAGACAATCGAACAAATGTCAGGGCTTGGCGCGTGACTCATGTAAATACAGCGTGTTCAGTCTGGATACAGGAGGGGTGGCGAGACGGAGCCAAGCGCCAGCGAACTGGCAGGGAGGAGACAGAGGCAGGCTGCCAGTCATGTGGCTCCCAGAGCCCGAGGAAAGAGCTGGGCCACGCCTCTCATCGTGCTCCCTTTCCTCACCCGACCTCAGTCTTCCCATCTGCACAGTGGGTGACTGACAACGGGCTGGTTTTTCAAGCCTCCTCATCCGCACGTTTGCTTTCTCCAGCTCTGCTAAGAGGATGTGGAAAAAGGAAAGGGGAAAAGAGACGCATGATGTGGTAGATTGATGGTGAAAACCTGCCGGGTTCTTCCCTCTGCTCTCGGTCACACCCTTTACCAAAAGACCCTGCAGCTGTCCCTGCAGAGGCCGGGGTGCACTTCCCGGCCCTTGCCCCGCCTGCCCCGGAGATCCGCGCTGCTTAGGCCTTTACCAGCTCACACCTGCAGGGCCTGCTCTTCCTTCCGTCCTCTCCTCTGCCCCTCGGAACCGCGTCCGCCGTGCGAGCGTCTCGGGGCTCGCCCGCTGAGGAATGACAGCCAGTCGGCTGTCAGAGAAGCGAGTGTTTGATTCCGCACACGCGGGAACTCTGTCGCTGTCCTGTGGGGACCGGGCGGGGTGGGTCTCCTGTAATGGCTGAGGGTTTACATTTTGGGTGGAGAACAACCTAGCTGTGTGCCTTTGGGTAAGTTCTGTAGCAAGAAGGTCTCTGTTTTCTTTAAAATCTTCATGTTCACAGACCCTACCTTTGGGACAGTGATGCGGTTTCTTAGGTACTTTTCTTGTTGCTGAGTCGAAAGCCCCAACACCCAAAGTTAAAGGAGAGTTTTATTCAGCTCACAGCGTGTCTGGCTTTCAGTCCACAGTGGGCTGGCTCCACGGCAAGGTGGCTCGGCAGGGCTTCATGGCAGGCAGAAGACAGCAAAAGCAAGTAAGTGACAAGAACAGCCTCTTTCTGTCCCTTTTCTGTCCGGTGCCCAGCTTAACCATTCAGAGGACCGATGTGGTAACCACAGGCCCTTAATCCCAGCATCACTCACTCTGGATCCAGCCGTCTCTGAAAGGCCCATGTCTGACCGCAGGAGGCCTGAGGGGCACATCTAGACGCGGCCATAACGGGGGGCTGCGTGGCGACAGCGTGGTGTTCTCTGTATCCAATATCGGATAAGCGGGAGCCTGAATCCTGTTTCTGACCTGCCTGGCGTGTGATCTCGGACCCTCTCTAAGACGCCATGTCCCGGTCAGGCATGAGGGCTCCTCACGGGTGAGATCAGGTGCCTGGGGCCTGGGCTTCCTGCCAGCCCGGGAAGGGGAGGGAATCTCATCTCGAGGGGGCCCCAGCGGCTCTTCCTTTCCCCGGTCTGGCTCCAACCTCCTACCCTTCCTGCTGACATGGAGACCCAGCATGGCACATCCCTCCGAAACCAGCGCAGGCTCAACTTCTTTCTGTCAAAGATGGGGAAACTGAGGCTCAAAGTGAGACTCCTCTGGACCTCAGTGGTTGTAATGTACACATCCTGACCTCTGGCCCGGGGCTTGTCCTCAGACGCGGCCTGGGTCAGCGGAGAGGACCAGGCTGCCCCGGGGGACGAATGCTCTGGACTGATGCTGACACTGGAGCGATGCCTGGGACGCCTGGGGCGCGTGGCCTTCACCCCGACTGCCCAGTGGGGTCAGAGGTGTGGTGACAGGTGGCCGCAGGACACACAGGGCTCCAGGCAAGGCAGCGCCCTCTGTGTGTCCTCGGGACTCCGAGCCTCAGGGTGCCACGCCCTGCCGGCAGGGCCAAAGCCAGGCCTGGAACCCGGGGTTCTGAGCCTCCCACTGGGGCTTCCTGCTCAGCTCCCACCCTGCACTTTTTTTTTTTTTTTTGAGACAGGGTCTCGCTTTGTAGTTCAGGCTAGCCCTGAGCTCACTATGGTGCCCAGTCAAGCCGCCGCGAACTCAGCAATCCTCCTGCTTCTGCCTCCCGAGTGCTGGGATGACAGGCGTGAGCCACCACATCCGGCATTGTGGTATGCGGTGTTGATTGTTGGTGGGCGTGTCTCCACGCCCAGCATTGTATGTGGTTACTGGGGATTGAACTCAGGACCTTGCGCTTGCAAGGCAGGCGCCGGAACCACTGAGCTAACCCTCCGGCCCCCACCCTGCACTTCTTTGGGCTCTTGGGTCTTATGGGCCAGATGGAGCCCCAGCCTGGCTCATCGGTCTCCTGGGCAGCCTCAGCTGTATCGCAGGCACCTGCTGGACCCCGGGCGCCCCTCCCAGGGCCCTCCTGGGGGACGGGCCCTGACCTCACATCTGTGGTGTCTGCCCAGGTGAATCGGGAAGCCCCGGGCCTGACTTGACTGTGTGGCTGACTGGATGGGTGTTGGGGCACCTGAGGGGGGCGGGGGAGGGAAGGGATTTCTCTGGATCTTCCTGGGATGTTGTGTGTGTGCATTTGCGCACATGCATGTGTGTACATGTGTGCACCTGTGTGCACCTGTGGCTGTGGCGCAAAGTTCCCCTGTGGTCCACGGGCAGGCTTTTTGCGCGTGCTGCATTGATGCTGTGTACACTGCAGCTACTGCACGTGGAGTTCTGGCTCTGCCCTTTATCTGCGTGGCGTGTGGCCCACTCGGGTGTGCATGAGCTTAGGGTACTGCTGCATGCACTCACACCCAAGCGCTTCCCGCATTACGCCCTGCATTGAGCGCACTCTGCGCATGCGCACGGTGTGAACACACTGGCTTGGCTCTGGGCAGAGTGCGAGGGCTTCAAGGCTCGGCGCGGCACGCACGTCCTGCCGGCCCGCTGGTCGGCCCGGATGCCGGCTTCTGCTCTCACAGCCCAGACAGACAGAGGACTGCGCGCCACAGCCACAGGTGCACACAGATCCATCCTAGCAAGAGGAGCCGCCTTCGGGAGCTGAAGTCGGTGGACTGTTTGGCTTGGGTCCTGGCCTGGCTCCGGGGCCCTTCAGAGACCCGGCGCTCTGTCTGTGCCCCTGGTGGAGACAACAGAGACAGGGCAGGGGCTGGCACGTTCTGGAAGAGTCTGCCCTTGGGCCAGTGGGCCCCTGTTGGTTTTGAGCTTCCTCCACAGAATGCGGCCTTGAACTTCCCTGCAGGGGCCTTTCGATTGCGCCTGGCCTCACAGCTGCTTTTACTCCAGCCAGGGATCAGGAACCTGGAAGCCCGGAGCCTGGGTCTGTCCGCATCCGGGTCTTGGGCCCACGTTCCAGCTGCCAGGGCACCTCCAGGGACCCCGCGTCACCAGCTGGGGTGGGGAGGTGAGAAGAGGAACCTAGCTCCCGCCCCGTGTGCCCTCCTGTCACGCAGGCACGCGTGTCTGTGCGAACCAGGGCTGCCATGGCAACACTGAGGGTGGCTCGCCATCTGCTGCCTGTGGGGGCCTCAGTCAGGCCCTTGCCGCGCTAGAGATCAGTGTGTGAGGGCAGCCGACTTGTTCTGGGCCATCGCCGGCCACAGCTGCTACCTCTCGGCCTGCAGTGTCTGGAGGTAACGCTGCAGCAGCAGGGTGGACACGGAGAGTCCTTGGCTGTCCGTGGGGCTGACTCCGCCACGTTTCGGCCTCTGGGGGCGGGGAGGTGCAGCCCCGCTTCTGTGGCAGTGTTTAATCCCTTCGGGGGGTGGTGGTGGCTGGAGACCGTTTCAGAACCTGGACTTCGATAGTAACTGAGCCTTCCCAGGGAAGATTTCAGGGCTGTGAAGGAGATAGAGGTATATCACATTTTAGTTTTAGTTTTTTTGAGACAGGGTCTTGCTTTGTAGCTCAGGCTGGCCCTGAGCTCACTATGTAGCCCAGGCTGACCTCAGACTCCCAGCAGTCCTCCTGTCTCTGCCTCCTGAGTGCTGGGGTTACAGGCGTGAGCCACCAGGCCAAGCACTATGAAATTTTAAATTTAGTTGCTAAGGTATGCAGTAGTCTCCTGTAAATCTAACTCGCCCTTGGCTAGTTGAAGATTGTGGGAGCCACTCATGTCCTACCTGGATTGGGCCTGAGACTTTTGCCTCTGTTGGAAGCTGAGCATTTTCTATTGGGTTCAGAAGCCACGCTCCTTCCCTGGGTCCTCTAAATGTGTGTCCTTCAAAAAGATGTTCTCCCTTGGATACTAGGTGCTTAGTGTGGGAAGAGCAGTGGAGAGGGGCAGGAGTTGGGATTCCAGCTGGGGCCAGGAGGGAGCGAAGCAGGATGGGAGTGGGAATGGGGGATGGGATGGGAGAACTGGGTGGAAGGTAAAGGAATAGGCTAGTTCAGGGTCTGTTTGAGTCTGTCATCTGTCACCAGTGAGTGACTTCTCCTTGCCTCAGTTTCTTTAGCTGCAAAGTGGGTATAATAACTTTTCTGAAGGTTGGGAAAGGTGCAGGGAACCCTGGTAGGGTGAGAATGCACAGCAGCTGTTTAGAAAGGTGGTTTTCACTCTTCCTCCTCCACCATATGAGCTCTAGGGAGGTGTCTAGATCCTTCCCAGGCCCTCAAGGATTCTCTGGCTTCACATTTTGTCTCCAGCTGTCCTGGGCTCCCAATCTGCCTAAGAGAGGAACCACTGGCCGCAGGCTCTGGTCAGGTCCCCTAGGCCTTCGCTTCACCAGGAGACAGGTGCACGGGCTGAGAGTAACCCATGTAAATCGAGGTTGGTATACTGGGTGAATTCAGGGTGCCGGAGTCGTCTACCTCAGGGGACCCCAGCCCAATACGAGGCCCAGGAACTGGGACAAACCGAGAGATAAACAGAAGTCATTCTCAGGGGTGGAGCCCACCTCCCTGCCAGGCCCAGCCAGGCTCCAACAGCACCCGGTTTTGCCTGGGAGGGAAGACAAAGAGCGGAGATATGAGGGGAGGAGGAGGCCGTACACCAAACCCTCTTCTCCAATGAGCTCCTCTCTGTGAAGTTCTAGCATCTGCAAATTTATTTCTGCCAGTAATTTACCTTTTCTGCAAGCAGGAGAAATCTGTTCTTGTTTATGAGTCACTGCTTTATGAGGAAAATTAGAAACAGAGGCATCTGCAGTTTGGGGATAAGATGGGGAGGTGAAGTTCTGTGGCAGGGCCCATAAAACATGTACCCTGGTGGGAAATTCAGAATGGTCTTACTCCCGTTCAACCAGAGGCGATCATTTTGTGGGCTGCAGGTATGTGGTTTTGTTAATAGTTACTCAGCACGCTTTTTGATCAAGCGAACACACGCCAAGTGAAAAACTTTGAAAGCTACACTTGACCCGTGTCATAAACTGGAAGATATACTGACCACAGAAACTTGTTAAGCTAAAAATGTTCTGAGTGGGAACTGAGCGCTAGATCTATAGCTTGGGGACAGAGTCCATCTTTTGAGGAGTAACGCCATCATTCTGTTCTCTGTGGGAGACATTGCCACTGGGAAACTACCTAGGAGTCCCTCTGGGGCTGTCCTCCTCCCTGATAGGTCTTTTGGTCATGGATTTAGGTAACCTGGTGATATCCTCCAGTATCTGCAGCTTTCCAGCTCAAGACTACATTTCCCAGCTTCCTTTGCAGCTAGTTTCAGCACGTGACTGGAATGCAGCCAATGGGATATGAGTGAAAGTGACAAAGGTAACTTCTGAGTTGTGCTCTTGAAAAGGACAACAGTGTATTTTGTCCTCCCTTTTCCTGCTTCCCGGTGCTGCAGCCAAAAGCCACATGTGGATGTGGGCTGAGCTGCCTTACTGCTGAGTCATCTTACGAGAGAAAACTAAACTTTCATTTTGTTTAAATGAGTGTATTTTGGAGCTGGGGATAGTGGCGTGTCCCTGCAATTCCAGCACTTGGGAGGACAGTTGTGAGTTCAAGGACAGGATGGATTACATAATGAGTTCAAGGCTAGCCTCAGCTACGTAACAAACCCCTGTTTCAACAAAAACCAAAGGGGAAAAAAAACCAAGACCAAAACAAAGCAACCAACCCCAAACAAAAACAAGAATAAAGAAGTGAACTGGTAAACCCCAAACAAGTGTGTTTTGGGATCTGTTTGGCACAACAGCTTGTTTTGCATCCTGCCTTCTCCATGTGGCAAGTGCAGCTTGAAGACTAACCCAGGTCCTGTGGTGGGTTAGGTGCATGGAGACAATTCAGCCTGTAACCAGGATCAGTGCAGATGGGAGGTAGAGAGTGTGTCAAACCTGCTGCCTCTCCTGTCTGTTGTGTGACTGTGGGCCAACACTTCATGTTGCGGCCCTAGTGGGGTTGCTTTCTTTCTTTTCTTTTCTTTTTTTTTTTTTTGTGGAACCGGGGATCGAACTCTGGCCCTTGTGCTTCCAAGGTAGGCATGGTACCACTTGAACCACATCCCTGGCCCTCTCTTTCTTTTGTTGATACTGGGTTTGAACTGTAGACCTTCATGTCGAGCTACTTCAGACCTTTTTTACTTTTTTTTTTTTTGAGACAGGGTCTCGCTTTCATAGTTCAGGCTGGCTCTGAGCTACAAGGTAATGAATGAGATGCAATCCTGAGACTTTTGCCGGAGAGAGAAAAGCCTTTCCTGGGGGGCACTGAGCTGTTGGGAGAAAGCTGGGGAATGGCCGTGTCCCTGTTGCCCCCAGGGGGAAGAGTCTGTCTGATGCTGTGGGGGCAGTTGGTGGGATGGAGGAGACAGTGTGTGGAGGCTTTTAGTAACCCGCCTCATCTCCTTGTCGCCAAACTCAAGCACGGCTGTGGTGACAGTTCTGTGTACTCGGTCAGGGGGTACCCCAAGGATTTCCAGGCCCGAGGAGTCTGTCAGACTGAAGCCAGGTGCTTTCTGAACCCACACAGTGGACAAATACCCCTGGCTTCTGTTTTCTGAAGGATATTTCCAAGACAGAGAGTGGTTCTTGGTGATCTCAGAGGGAAATAAAACACCATTTATGTCTTTTCCTCCTTTCTTATCTAAATCTCTCTCGTTCTTGCTTCCTATAATCACCTCCTAAATAAACTACCTGCACTCACGGCCAGGCCTAATTAGGGGCTGCTCTCAAGGAAACCTGTAAGAACACAGAGATTTTCTTGTTGATATTTGAGTGTCTGGATACAGCCATACCTGAAACCAATATACTCCTGTATCTACTAGGTAAATGGACCAAAATATTTTCCCCAGAATTTGCTATATGGATGAGTCTTCTGTAACACGTTCTCCCAGACCTACAACAACATGGATTATTATCGCACAGTGACTGGGGCTGGGAATGCCAGGGCAGCTCGGCTGCGACCTCTGGCCTGGGTTCCCTCATGAGGTTGTGGCGAAGGTGTTGGCCAAGGGACCTTAGCTGAAGAGCTGACTAAGAAAGGATCTTCTTCCAAAACTCATTTCTCTTGGCCAAAATCCAGTTCCTAGGCTGTTGGATTGAGGCCCGCAACTCTTGGTTCTCTGGTGACCAGAGGCCACACTGAGCTCCTTGCTACATGGGCCTCGAGGCCGGGCAGTGGATGGCACGGCACCCATCTTTCCTCAGCACAAGCCAGGAGAGATCAAAGAGGGCCAGCCTGCCATCGGAAGCCAGTCTTTCGCAGCAAACATTTTAAAGTGATATCCTTCACTTTTGTTCTGCTGTATCCCTTAGGAGCCAGTCACTGGGCCCACTGTGCGCTCAGGAGAGGAGCTGTACAAAGACAAGCACACCAAGAGGGGCCCTTTTCTGGGGAGCAGCACTGGGGACTGAACTCCGGACCTTTGCTGAGCTACATGGTCAGGCGTTTATAAGGTTTTAATTTTGAAACAGGGTCTTGTTAAATCACTAAGGGCTGGACTCAAACGTGTGCTCTTCTTGCCTGAGCCTCTTAGATCCTGGCATTACAGTGGGCTCCACCCCACCCAGGGAGAAGCCATCTTTGAAGCTGTCTACCAGAGGCGACTTGGGGCACGAATGAATCCCCAGTCCCAAGGCACAAAGCCAGACGGGCTTTGACCATCTGGGTGGACACGAGGACACCCACGTCAACCCTGAGCCGCCTCAGGGTATGTACCCTTGGGGGTGAAGATCCAGGAAGGCCTGGGTGGGCAGGGAAGGGGAGAAGAAAATGGAATGTGGGGTTCCCCCTTATCACTCGGGAAAAACCTGCAGAAGATGGTGGGTCCTCCCTTTGCTGAGGGATTGCCTGTTCTGTGTGATGTTCCCCATGATATGAGGGCACGAGCTAGCCTTGATTTAGTGTTTATTCTGTGTCCAAGCCTGGGCTAAGAAATTCACTGGTGGGATCTCATTTAATCTTCTCTTTATAAGATGAAACCCATAAATATCCCCCTTTCACAAATGAGGAAACTAAGGTGAAGAGGTCGCATAACTTGCCTGTGGACACACGGCTGGCTGTTGGTGCCGTGGAATCCGTCAGAGACTAAGGTCCCCCCTGCGGGCCAGCCTCGCATAGGCCTCATCTCCCTGCTCTCATTCTAGGTCTTAGTTTCGCAACCTGACTTTTCCCGTGACTGAGATTTCACTGCTGCCAACATTCGCAGACCCCTTTGGATCAAGCTGTCCTTGGAAAATACGTTGAAAGCGATAGGCCTGTCCCCAACCCCGCCCTCTGTCCTCAAATCTGGGTTCTCAATGGCTCATCTTGAGTCACATGACCACACTGCAGCCAATCACCACAGCCTACCAGATTGTGTGCTCTGGTTGGCCAGCCCCTTTTAGGGGTCATGGTAACCCTTAGTCTTATTTTACAGATGGGTAAATTGAAGCTAGAGGGAAGAGTAACTTGCTCAAAGTCATGTCCCTGAGCCTGTGTGTTCCTCCCAGGCTGGGATGTGTGACACACATCTGTTTCCAGCCACTTGTTCTGGGCCTGGAACGTGGTTGATGTTTCATAAGCACTAGGGAAGCTGGAAAGCCCTCACATGGTAAAAGTAAATTAATGAAAGTTAGGCATGAAGTAGAGATCGCTTCAGTGAGACTTGAAGACATGATTTCGAAGGATGTTAATAGGTGTTCCATGGAAATAGAGAGGGTTCCTTGAAGAAAGCTTGAAAAACACTGGACCACCTTAACGAACTCGTTTCTTTACATTAGAGCTTCTCAGGATGCTGAGGGTTTAATGTCATGCTTCCCAAGTTTGTATAGAATCCTTTTTATTAAGTGGAAAAACCAAGGTTGGTCAGAAAAGGCTTCTTGGGGGAGGCACTTTAGCTAGATCCAAGGATAGGAGGAATGAGAGAATCAGATGAGAGCATAAAGACATCCCAAATGCACCATGGGAGAAATCATTAAATAGTGTACGTGGAAAGACTTATGTAGGTCAGGACTCTATTGAATATAAGCACTAGCATCACAGTTTAGATTGGCTTGGGCAAAAGAAGAATTTATTGGTCCATGTAACTGATTTCAGACATGGTTGGATCCAGGTGCTTGAAATTTGCCCACAGGAATAAATGTTGGCTTTGTTCTTAAGCAGATGCTTTCCTCAGATGCTTTGATACAATAGTTTCAACCAGAGCCCCAAGAAAGACTCTCATTGGCTCCGCTCAGTTTGGATCACATGACTATTATGGAGCCAATCGCTGCAGCCTACAAGATTTGGTGCTCTGATTGGCCAGATCCTCAGACATCATTGTATCTCCCCCTTTGGCAGATGAAGACATTAGAGGACCCAGGGGAAGAGAGACTTGTGCAAGGACACCCCATGAGAGTGCCAGAGTGACAAGAGGGTCGTTCACTTCCTGGCTCTTTCAGCTGTTGGGGCTGCTGCTTGGGACCAGTTAGACTGGCAGGGACAGAGCAGGATGGCCCCAGCATCTCGGTGCTGAATGCTGGGGATGAGGTCGGAAGGACAAAGAGCTCTGTGACCTTGGAGGACCAGACAGCCTGAAAGAAGAGCTGGGGACTTAAGTTGGCGGTGACACTCCCAGGGCTGGCTATGCTGGGACAGCACAGGGACAGCCCAGAGGCCGGTCAGGGTGGCTCCTGGGCCTCCCTGAGGGGAAGGGTGGGTGTGGCCAGACATCCACACGCAAGAATGGACGTTGTCAAAGTTGGAGTCCATCTGAGGCCTGGGGTGACTCAACAGTCCTTTCTGCTCCCTGAGCGTCTACATCCACAGGTCACGAGGCCTCTTGACTGTCTAAAAACAATCCCCCTCTCCGTGCCTTAGCTGGGTACAGCCCGTGCTTGTCACGGCCATGTCTGCCTGGCCGCTGGCATGGTCTGTTAGATGGACTCAGCACAGCCATTCCTGCCTCGGATTCTTGTCTCCGTCCATTCTCCCCATGGCTCTTTAAAAGGCCCAAATTAGTCATCTTCAACAAAATCTCAGTAGAGGCCAGGGGTACAGCCGAGCGCCAGAGTCCTTGCCTGTCACGTGGGATACCTTGGATTCATCCTCAGTGCTCAGATCAAAGTATGAACAGTAGAAAGGGCTCTTCCGTGGCTCTCACGGTGAAATCCAAACTGTAGCCCCTCAGCATCTCTCCTGCCCCTTCATGAGGGAGTTTTCCTTGTAGCACTGTGCCAGGTGCGTGAGTTTGAACGAGGAACATCGCTTGACCTCCGAGCCTTGGTACATGCCCATCTGTCTGCTGGGAACTTTTTTTTTGAGACAGGGTCTCACTTTGTAGTTCAGGCTGGCTCTGAGCTCATTGTGTAGCCCAGGCAAGCCTGGAACTCAGCAATCCTCCTGTCTCTGCCTCCCGAGTGCTGGGATGACAGGCGTGAGCCACCACGCCCGGCACTGTGGTGTGTGGTATTGATGGCTGGTGGGTGTGAATCTCCACGCCCAGCATTGTATGTGGTTTCCGGGGATCGAACTCAGGACCTTGCGCTTGCGAGGCAGGCGCTGGAACCTCTGAGCTAACCCTCCGGCCCTGCTGGGAACTTTTTATAATCTTCTTCCATGGCCTAAGTTCTTCAATTTCAGTGTAACATTCTCTCCTTTCTCTTGAGTATTCCTTCCATAAGACAAGACTGGGTCTCTCTGCTACAGGGCCTCACAGGACCTTCCCTCTGGGAGACGAAGTCAGGACACCGAGGTTGAGGAAGGAAGAGCCTTGTCCAAGGTCACGTGGCACAGGCAGCCTGAACTCAGCCTAGTAAGTACGTACGGAGCACTTAGGATGGGCCAGGCCCTGTGATTACAGTGACAGATAGACCAGGTTTCCAGTCCAAGGGAACTCTCACAACAGAAGGGAAAACAGACTTGTAAACAGGAGTGGGGGTGGGGAAGGGGGACTTGAAGGCTTCTGGAATTAATCTCAAGGAGGCAGGAAAAGCTCCAGATAGGAAAGAGATCTGAGCTGAGGCTTGACAGGGAGGTGTTCAAGTATGTGTGTCACAATTCATTTACGCAGTGAATGAATGGACATGTCTTGATCTTTGGGTAGTTAGATGCCAGGGGTTTGGGTCTGTGTAAGTAGGAGTGTGAGTGAATTGGCGTATGTTTCTGTGCATATGGGTATGGGTGTGGATGATAGTTACACCCATATAGGTGCATTCATGCGAATGAATGAGTGCAAATGTCGGTTCGCATTGTGGACATGACTGCGCAGAGATGATGGTACCAGGCTGCCTGTTGAAATTGTAGCCCTGTCCCTTGTATATCAAGGGTAAGTTAACCTCTTGGCCAGTGTGTTGGTTAGTCTTGACTGGGAACTTGACTGTACTGTCAGATGCTTAACAGATTAGTAAAGCACACGTAGGAGTGTATCTGGGTGCACCATGAGTATGTGACCTTGGGGACGGTTGCCAGTGACCTTGTCGCTGTGCCTTTCCTCTCTGGATCTCTTGGTCTCGTTCTTGGCTTCCTGACTGCCATGATGTAAGCAGCCTCCCTTCATGATGCCTGCCCCTTTACCACGCTGTTCCTGCCTCAGCCAGCTAACTTTGTGTTGGAAAGTTAGATACTGTGAACCAAAGGAACCTTTTCTCCTTGAGGTTGTGCATGTCAGCTATTTTACTCCAACAACGAAAAACTGACTAATACAGCACATTTGTCCCAGGGAATTAGGGTCATTGCTGTGACCACACTTGACCACGCGGTTCAGAGACTTCTGGGATTAGTTTTCTGGAGTAGTTTGGAAAGTTTTGGAGATGTGGACCAAAGAGATTAGTCTCTCTTGGAACTCTGCAATGCTGCAAGCAGAGGTTGATGGGTGATTTTGATTGGATCCTGGAAGAGAAGAATGCTGATAGGAATATGGACAGCAAAGACTGATCAGATGGGAATGTGGATTCTGTTGGGAATAGTACTACAGGGGATGTATGTTTTATTCTGGCAAAGAACTGTCTACATTTGTCCATGCCCTGAGACTGTGAGATGATGAATTTAAAGATGGCAGACTAATTAATTTGTTGAAGGAAATTTCAGGGCAGCACAAGATTTGGGCCCTGACATGGTATTGCTGGCTGCTTTTCACCAGATTTATAGTGAGAGTTGAGAGTAAAAAAGCAGAGCAGAAAGAAGTGAACTATTGCATTTTGGCCAGGAAAGAAATACCGATAAAGCTTGTGTGGTTGCTAAAGATAAAGATGTGGTCGCTAAAGATAAAGATGTGGTTGCTAAAGAGATTAGTGCCATTAGTACTTTGCCCTGGGACAATAGGACAGTTCTCTTGAGAGCACCTCAGAAATTGTTCAGACCTTTTCATTGAAGACCCAAAGGTGGAAAACTGTAAAGTTGTTAGAGATACTTTGTTTTGGCAAGAGAGCCTCAAGGCTCCCTGATCACTCTAGGCAGCCCAGTGTGATGTGTTTTCCTGCATCATCCATTCAGGTACCCAGAGGCTGCTATAACTATGGTCCGAGGGGTCCCAGCTACTGCTTACACTGGGCACAGACATTGGTGTTTTTCATGTGATGCTGATTTTGTGGGCTTGTGGAATGCAGGAGTTGTGGGGTCATGGAGACTTCTACTTAGATTTCAAAAAAAGGCCAGAGAACTAGACAGTGTATAACAGAGTCAGGGTCCCTGCAGGGAGCCCGCTGGAGAACAGTGCATAGGGCAGGGATGGTGAGTCATAAGCTGAAGTAGAGACCCCAGGAAGCTGGAGATGCAAGAAACAGGATCAGAGTCAGACCAAGAGACAGATCTCATGGGCTGCGACCAGCAGGGCCCTAAGGATGGGGCTGCCTGTGCCCTTTGAAACTCCCCACTTGCCATCTCAGACTGTACATGGAGCCATGGGATTTAATGTTTTTTTTTTTTTTTTTCTTTTTGGAGACAGGGTCTTGCTTTGTAGTTCAGGCTGGCCCTGAGCTCACTATGGTGCCCAGGCAAGCCGCCGCGAACTCAGCAATCCTCCTGTCTCTGCCTCCCGAGTGCTGGGATGACAGGCGTGAGCCACCACGCCCAGCATTATATGTGGTAACTGGGGATCGAACTCAGGTCCTTACACTTGCGAGGCAGGCACCGGAACCACTGAGCTAACCCTCCGGCCCGGGATTTAATGTTTTCCAGACGGAGTTTCAGTCTTGCTTTGGTCCTACTCATTTCCATTCTCCTTTTTCTTATATCTTGAGATTATTTAATTTGTTTTACAAGGGCTCTCAGCTAAGAGTTGTCTGCAGTCTCAGACGAGACTTTGGACTTGGACTTTTGAGCGGTGTGGGAAATGGTGAGACTCTGGGGGGGAGAATTACCATGGTTTTGATCGTGTGTAGGATAGTTACGTTGTGCGAGGTGGAATTATGACCTTGTTCCTGCCTTGGAGCCGGATGACCATGGACTGAAACCTCTGAAATCGTGAACCAAAAGTAAACGTGTTTTTCTTAAGTCGTGTGCGTCAGGCATTTTGTCCTAATAACAAACACCTGACGAATACAGTCAGTTTCTGCACAAATAAAACAGGGAAAATGAAAATGTCTCTTTGTCGCTGGAGACATTTTACGAGGCATTCTTAACTAAGTGATTCATCGCGGGAGATTCTCAAAAGGGCATGAGAGCAACAGGCTGGAGTTGGAGGGGATACTGAGCCAGCTGGCTTCTAGTCTCAGTGGGATCCGATAGGGAGTTCTGGAGCATGAAGGCCCCACGGAGTTGGCCCACATTAGGGAAAGAGGCCAGGCTTTGCCAGCCAGTCATTGGCTGCGCCCTCCTGGAGGAGGAAACTTCCTCAAGGCATCTTTTTTTTTTTTTTTGCTTTTTGAGACAGGGTCTCGCTTTGTAGTTCAGGCTGGCCCTGAGCTCACTATGGTGCCCAGGCAAGCCGCCGCGAACTCAGCAATCCTCCCGTCTCTGCCTCCCGAGTGCTGGGATGACAGGCGTGAGCCACCACGTCTGGCATTGTGGTATGCGGTGTTGATTGTTGGTGGGTGTGTCTCCATGCCCAGCATTTTATGTGGTTACCGGGGATCGAACTCAGGACCTTGCACTTGCGAGGCAGGCGCCGGAACCACTGAGCTAACCCTCCGGCCCCCTCAAGGCATCTTTCAGCAAGGCAGCGTGGATGGACTGAGGACCATTCCCCAGAGAACCTGGTGGTGACAGTGATGCTGCGTTGACAGTAGCAGGGGTTGACACAGCCAGGACCTTCCCTGCTCCCCCTCTGAGGTCCCAGGGCAATAGTGCTCAGTTTCTCTGGGCTCTTGTTAGAAATGCAGAGTTGGGCTGGGGATGTAGCTCAGTGGCCCCGTGCCTGCCTGGCAGTTGCAAGGTCCTGAGTTTGATCCCCAGGACTGGAAAAAGAAATACAGAGTGTCAGTCCTTCCTCAGAATAGTGGGCTCAGACCCTGCATATTAACTGATCCCTGGTCTCGACGCAAACTCTGTATTAAAGCACATGGCACAGTGTTGTGAGGATCAGGTGTACGGGGCACTTGGAAGAGTGTCCAGCCCCGGTGGGAGCTATTATTCTTTGCATTGAGGTGTGTTTATTTTGCTCACCAGATATGTTTCGTGTGTGCTGGGGATGTAAGCTAGGACTCTGTGCCTGATAGTGGAGTACTGTCCTCTGGGTTATATCCCCCACCGCAGCACCCCCAGTTCTCAGATACTGTACAAATAAAGTGTGTGTACAAATAAAGTGTGTGTACAAATAAAGTACTAAGGTTTGGCTATATAATTTTCAGGATGTCATGCAACATGAACTCGGTGCTCTTGTTTCAAAATTAGGCAGCACAGGGGCCGGAGATTTAGCTCAGTGGTTCCGGCGCCTGCCTCGCAAGCGCGAGGTCCTGAGTTCGATCCCCCGAAACCACATACAATGCTGGGCGTGGAGACTCACACCCACCAACAATCAATACCACATACCAAAGTGCTGGGTGTGGTGGCTCCCGCCTGTAATCCCAGCACTCGGGAGGCAGAGACAGGATTGCTGAGTTCAAAGTTTGCCTAGGCTACATAGTGAGCTCAGGGCCAGCCTGAACTACAAAGCAAGACCCTGTCTCAAAAAAAAAGAAAAAAAAAATTAGGCAAACTTTCTGGGTTTGGGGACCTGTGCTCCTGGGCAGGTCGTAGGCGTGAAACTGGCCCCGGTGAGAGGGGCCATGTTGGGGAATCAACATGGTTCTGAGGCCCTGGGAGCCACAGGGCTTTTTTTGGTGGTGATTTAATGTTTTTTGGTTTCGCACAAGAGAAAGACTTGGGAGAGGGTGACTGAGGTGGGCAGGACCCCCGTTTCCTGGGGTTCCGTCACCCCCCGCACCTGCCCACGCTGGCCCGGGGCCCGCCTGTCCCCATGGCGTGGGCCTGCCCTGGCGCCGACGCGGGGGCCGCTGAGGAATCGCAGACAAACGCTCTCCGGCGCCTGCCCAGGGCGGAGGAGACTCGGAGCGCCTCCCCGCGAGGAGCGGCGTCTATCCATCCACTCCCGGGGAGCCCTAACTGCTCCGGGAAGGGTGTGAAATTTAATTTGCACTAATTATCCCGAAGTGAGAAGAGCGGGAAATGAGCTGGCTGTGCACAATCGGCCTCTGCCAGCAGCTCATTCCCCAGGTTGTGGTTTATTTATGTGCCAGGGGGTGGGGGGCAGGGTGCCGTCTCCATGGCAACCGCAGCTGCTGGGATTTGGGGTGGCTCGGTGAGGAAGGCATTGGGGGGGCTGGGGCAGACCTGGGCGTCCGTCTGTCCGCTCTTGTTGGGTGCCCTGGCTGGGTGAAGGGGAGGAGGGCAGAGGGGCTGCTTCTTCCTTTGGGGGAAGCCTCTTCCCGGGGGGCAGCTGGGTCCCAGAAGGCCCCGGATGGTTTCCTTTGTCCCCAGGATTTCCAGCGGCAGGAGGGTCTTCTGCGCCCCAGAGCCTCAGCGAGCTGGGGGTAGAAACCCGCAGTGAGCAGAGGAGCCCTGGCGGGGGCGCTGTGGAGCCCAGGGCCGGAGCCTGAGGGCCTCCTCTGGGCCCTGGCTCTCTCCTCTCGTCTGCTCTCCCTTTTCTTTCTCTTCTCTCCATTCCTTTCCTCCCTCCCCCCTTTCTCGCCCTCCCCATAGACTCCCTCCTGCCACCACTAGAGGGTGCTCGGGCGCCATGGTCACCTGAGGATTCACCAGCCTGAGCCGGGCCGGGGGTGGCTTGGGGGACTTGGGGGGCCGAAGCGGGGACGGAGGAGGCCTCACAGGGGCCTGGCGGCTGTCAGATATTTGGAGCCAGCGCAGATCGGGGCGCCCCAGAGGCTGAGGGTGTCACCTGACCGTGTCCTGCACAGCCCTGGGTGGAGAAGCTCAGAGGGGCTCACGCTCCCGGGGGCCGGACAGGAAAGAACTCGGTTTCCATCCGAGGCCTCCCACCTCCCTGGAGTGGGTCTGGGAACAGTCAAATCACCTCTCCCGGCGACATTTGCTGCTTTTCCTGTAGAAGGGAGGTAGGGAGCCCCGTCCCAGAGGCATGTTGGGGGCCAGGGTAGAACACTGTCCAGGAACTGACCACCCGGTACCCTCTCAAATGGGCACTTTGCTCTAAGAGACGAAATGTGTCTGGACACCTCCAGTGTACTAGGTGCTGGGTGACAAAAGGCAATGAGGTGGGCATGGTGCTTACCATCATGGGTCCTGCAGCATGGCAGGGAGGAAAGAATTGTACAGAACTGAAAAGCTATTTTAAACTTAACTGTAAATTCTTAAATAATAGTAACTATATGTAATATGGGTACCATGGTACACAGACCAAGGAACTTGGGGGCCTAGCATTCGGCAGAGAGCAGAAGGATGAGAAGAGTGCTCTCTGGGAAATGTGTCAGTTAGCTTTATGTTTCTGTAATAAAACACCCAAGACAGGTTACCTTTATGAAGAAAAGAAGTTCACTGAGCTCACAGTTCTGGGGCCTGCAGGGCATGGCACTGGCTTGGCTTAGCTCTGGGTGTCCGTTTGACAGATGGCAATGGAATGGGGGATGGCGTCTCTAACGGGAAGCCAGAGAGAGGCTGGGTGGGGCAAGGTGCAGGCTTTTTTTTTTTTTTTTTTTTTTTGCTTTCTGGAGACAGGGTCTCGCTTTGTAGTTCAGGCTGGCCCTGAGCTCACTATGGTGCCCAGGCAAGCCGCCGCGAACTCAGCAATCCTCCCGTCTCTGCCTCCCGAGTGCTGGGATTACAGGCGTGAGCCACCACGCCCAGCATTATATGTGGTAACCGGGGATTGAACTCAGGTCCTTAACGCTTGCGAGGCAGGCGCCGGAACCACTGAGCTAACCCTCCGGCCCAAGGTGCAGGCTTTTATAACAACCCTCCCTCTAGGGCT
>PVIC010029538.1:0-22467 GCA_004025085.1 Thryonomys swinderianus
TTTTTTTTTTTTTTTTTTTTTTTTTTTTAGACAGGGTCTCACTTTGTAGTTCAGGCTGGCTCTGAGCTCACTATGTAGTCCAGGCAAGCCACGAACTCAGCAATCCTCCTGTCTCTGCCTCCTGAGTGCTGGGATTACAGGCATGAGCCACCACGCCCAGCCTCCTGTATAATTTTTAAGCCACATTTTCTTCCAGGCAGATCTCAGTGTCCTTAGAGAGACATTGACTCAGGATTTCTTAAGCCCACATAGGAAAGGATGTGGAATGATCATTCCAGAACTCTTTAAGGGTTAAAACTGTATTTGAGGGGCGGAGATTTAGCTCAGTGGTTCCAGTGCTTACCCTAGCAAGCAGAAGGTCCCTGGTTTGATTCCCTGTAACCACATAGAACAATACCGGGTGTGGTGACTCACACCCACCAAGAATCAGTATCACACACCACAATGCTGGTCATAGTGGCTCATACCTGTGATCCCAGCACTTGGGAGGCAGAGGCAGGAGGATTGCTGAGTTTAAGGCTTCCCTAGGCTACATAGTGAGCTCAGGGCCGGCCTGAATTACAAAGTGAGACCGTCTCAAAAAAACAAAACTGTATCTGAGACCATCTAGAAGCGCAAGTGGCTGGCATTTGGACCATAACTCAAAACTTTGGTTATAAGTTAAAAGAAAAAATTCCAGTTGTAACCCAGCTTGTTCATATGTCAGGCTGGTTATAACTCAAGGGTCCACTAGAGAGGCTTGCGCCACCAAGATGGGGAGGGAATTGAACCCAGTGCCTTCCCATTTAACTATTTCCCCAGACCTCACGCTTTTTGAGATATCATCTTGCTAAGTCCATTGATCTGGTTTAAATTTGAGACTCAGCTAGCCCAGCTCCCTGTAGTGTGGGATAGCAGACACACTGTGCTGGCTGAGTGGTGGTTTTTTGACGTCAGAAGGGAGCTGTGTTGCAGCTCTTGAGCCCTTAATTCTCAAGGGAGAAGTGTGAACATAGTGGCTACCAAGTGCCCTCCTCCAAAAGCCCAGGGATATGCGGATTGTTGGGTGATGCAAGGGAGATGATATAGCCACCATAGGCTTCGCAGGGTGGTTTCTTTCAACGTACTTGACATGGTTCACACACAAAAACAAGTGCGCTGCTCACAGAGGTGAAGTGACTTCTTACAGTCACACAATAAATGGCAGTGGTGGGACCTAGAGATGTAACTCAGTGGTAGAGCATTTGCTTGGCTATTCCCAGTAACTAACATACACACATGCGCATGCACGTGGTAAAGAAAAAAGAAGAGGGGGGGGAGGAGTATGTAGCAGTGGAAGTGAGGGCAGTACTAGGATTAAAATTCATTTTTCTCTGAGCACAATGACACATGCCTATAATTCTAGCACTCTGAGAGGCTGAGTTCCTCTTCTGGGAGGATCACAAGTTCAAACCCAGCCTGGGAAGTTTAGCAATTTAACTAAAGAAACTGTCTCATAATTTAAAAAGGACCTAAAGATGTAGATCAGTTGGAAGGCCCAGGGTTCAATCCCCAGTATTGGAAACAAAACAAGAAATGACAACAAAATCCCCTCAGTCTTGCTAAAACAGCTTCATTTTTTTTTCTACAATCTCCTGCTCCCTGGAGAGGGAAAAAGGCCAGGGTTAGGATCATAGGACTTTGGAGCTACAGAGAAGGCTTTGGACAGCATCTGCTTTATCCTCTACACTTGCATGATAAGAAGAGCAAGGTCCATGGCTTGAAATGACCATAGCACTTCCAGCTACCACAGAGCAGGAGAAAACTCATGTCTCCTGACCCCTAAGATCCTTCTCATAGTACCTGTAGAACTTTGCAGTTGCCTTTTTTCTGTGAAAACCTGAAGCCTCATTCCAAGTGCCAGTGGTCTATAATAAGAACAACTGTTCAGTTCAAGGAGCTCTTTTCAAAATGAATCTTGTTCTTTCTCTCCCTACCCACCCCCTCCCTTTCTCTTTTTCTCCCTCTCATTCTTAATAAGGATCCTATAATAGAGGAAGAAAAAAGCTTTAGTGGAAGCCCTTGGTAAAAAGAAGATTACAGTCTCAGAAATCTAGGGGAGTTCCCAAAGCCAAGAAATAAATTGGAGGCCAGTTCTCTGGTCTGTGCTACCAGCTCATCACCCTCTGCCCTCTCCCCTCAGCCTTCAAAAGGCCCAGCCTGTCGTGAACCAGCTGCATCTGGTGAATACCAACGGAAATCCCTGGTATTTTTCTTTCATGCAACCAACCATGGAGAGGTCGGTCAGGGGTTGCTGGCCTGGCAGTTATGACAGCTCTGGCTTCACACCTGCACCTGCAGCCCTGCAGACCAAGCACCTCAGGGATGGGAAGGGAATGGTCCCCTCTTAACAAGGATGCCATCTCCAAGGGCCCTTGGTAGGCAGAACTGGCTCAGGGTAGTAGAAGGAGCCATCTGGGATGTGGGGACTAAGCAGGTGGGACAAGTCGTCTGTGGGACAAGTGGTGGTGCTTAACTTAGAGTCATCATCACTGATGGAGGAGACTGGCACAGTCCCATCCTCCCCTGGGCTCTGCCGGGTCCCCAGACCTGCACCTGAAACCCATGCCTGTCTGGTGTTTACGGGATTGAAGCTGCCGTCCTTTGGGACCCAGTCTATTTTCATTTTGGCTCTCAGCTGTCTGGTCTCAGTAGACCTCACCTACAGGTTTGTACGTGCTGGTTCCCCACGATACAGCCCCACAAGGCTTTTCCAGCACACTCCTCTTTGGCCTTTTGTTCTTTTCAGCAGAACTGGCACAAAGGGCTTTTTTGGTCCTTCAGGCCGGATGGGTTGGTCCAGGCTGGCCATACCTTCCCCAGGTCCCGTCTCTTTGTCTGTATTTTGTATATGTGCTGCCGAAGCAAGCACTCCTTGTCTGTATTTTGGAGTTGGGGCAGGGCCCAGGGTTTGGCAGAGGGACCTGTGCCACTCTGGACTTCTGCTGGATAACTGACATTAGCTTCTCTGCCCTGGGCCTCACTGCCTGCTGTTGGGTCATGATCCTTATGTGTCTGTTGATCTTTGAAAACTTGTAGGACAGGGTTGGGATGTAGCTCAGGCTAGAGTGCGTGCTTCGCAGGTACAAGGCCCTGGGTTCACTCCCTAAACTTGCAGGTGATACAGACAGATAGTTTTTATTTTAATAGTTAAAGTGTTTATGTTGATCTCTTTGGGTGAGAAATGACTCCAATTTTCTCCAGGTAGCAGCAGTAAGTTGCCTTGTCAGTTCTCTTACCAGATACTTTCTGAGCGTCTGCTGTATGCTGAGCTCCTGTGTGGTTACTAGGGATGGCACCTTCATAGGCTCTGCACTCTGAGTGTGGTGACAGGTCAGGGGCTGGGAAGCGTTGGGTGTTTTTCTGGAAGAGTGCTAGGAAAGGCCTCTGAGGAGCACAAGAACAGATCTAGGGGCCTGAGGGAGCCAACCCTGAAACAGTCTGTGGCAAAAACACTTCAGGCCGAGGGAGCAAGTGTCAGGGGCATGGCCAGACTCAGTGAGAAAGGCAGGTGAGAGCTTTGCTAAGACCCTGGCTCCTCCTCTGGGTGTGCTGGATGACAGGGAGAGAGGGCTTGGCACAGACATGAAGTGCCCTCCGTGCCAACCCTCCAGTCTTGTGTGGTGGGGGGCTGTGGAGTGGACAAGAAACCAGAGCCCAGTAAGGAGGCTGCTAGAAGAAGCCCTGGCAGGAGAGGATCCCAGCTCAGACCACATGGTCATGAAGGTGGTGAGAAGCAGTGGGTTCTGAATGAATTTTGAGTGTAGCCCCACTGGAATGTACTGACAGGTGAGATGAAAGGATATAAAGGTGATTTCAAGGTTTTGCATTCTGCTACTATATATTGAAAAGGAGAAACATGCAAAAAGAATGAGTTTTGAGAGGATTAAGAGTTGAAATTAGGATTTTTTTTTTTTTTTTTTTTTTGGAGACAGGGTCTCACTTTGTAGTTCAAGTTCAGGCTGGCCCTGAGCTCACTATGTAGCCCGGGTAAGCCTCAAACTCAGCAGTCCTCCTGCCTCTACCTCCTGAGGGCTGGGATCACTGGCCTGAGCCACCATGCCCACCACTGTGGTATGTGGTACTAATTGCTGGTGGGTGAGTCACCACACCTGATATTGTGGTATGTGGTTACCAGGGATCGAACCAGGGACCTTGCACTTGCCAGGCAGGTGCCGGAACCACTGAGCTAAATTTCCAACCCAGAAATTTTAAAATACATTTATTTAAATTTCTAAAGTAAATCTGTAGTAAATAATACCAAATCTTAAAGTCAAAAAACAGTGACAGGTAGAATTGTGATTAGAGTGGCAGGCCTGTCTGTGATTCCTTCCAGCTCTGAAGTTCTGTTGTAGCCATTGCAGAGCCTGAGTCCCCTGCTCAAGGAACTTGGGGCTCAGCCTGGAACTTGGTAGATATGGAAGAAAGATGAGTTCTGCACTCATCATAGCCTCCTGGCATCACACGTTCAGTCATTTGCCCAGTCCCTGAGCACCTCTGGGCACAGCTGTGGTGCTCCTTGTTCCTAACTCAAAGCTAGGCAGGGCCAGGGATTTAGCTCAGTGGTTCCGGGGTCTGCCTGGCAAGCACAAGGTCCCAAGTTTGATCCCCAGTAACTACATGCCACAATGCTGGACATGGTGGCTCACGCCTATAATCCCAGCACTCAGGAGGCAGAGGCAGGAGGATTGCTATGAGTTCAAGGCTTGCCTGGGCTACATAGTGAGCTCAGAGCCAGCCTGAACTACAAAATGAGACCCTGTCTCAAACAAACAAAAAAAAAAGAATAAAAAGTTTGAGAAATCAAGCTGTAAACATTAGCTTAGCGAATATTTGCTCTTTCTTGTCATTTATACAACAAATAACAGAAGCACCTTGAGAAACACAAGTGGAGTCACTTATTGTTAGTTATTTAGAAAAATAGTAATAGCCAACGTTTATGGAGCACCTCCCATGTACCATTCAGTCCTGCTGCCGAGCCTGTGAAGTGGGCACAGCTGTTCTCATTGTAGGGCAGAAAGCCTGGGTCTCCTCTGTTCTGGGAGGGGACGGACACCTCATTGAACCACAGATCATGGTGCTCTAAGATTTGTCACCTCTGGGCCGGAGATTTAGCTCAGTGGTTTGGGTGCCTGCCTGGCAAACACAAGGTCCTGAGTTTGATTCTGGTAACCACATACAACAATGCTGGGTGTGGTGACTCAGGCCCACCAGCAATCAGTACCACATACCACACCACCGGTAGTGGTGGCTCACACCTGTAATCCCAGCACTCAGGAGGCAGAGACAGGAGGATTGCTGAGTTCGAGGCTTGCCTGAGCTACATAGTGAGCTCAGGGCCAGCCTGAACTACAAAGCAAGACCCTGTCTCAAAAAAAAAAATTTTTTTTTTGTCACCTCAGCTGAGATGTGAGTTGCTGGGTATCCTGGTGACAGTGAAGACACCTCATAGCTGCATCCCAAGCCTCTCTCTGAAGGTTTGCCACCTTGAGGAGGGGTGGAGTTGAAAAGGAAACACTTAGGTCTAGATGTAGGAAGTGCAAGGAAACCCTAGGCCCCCAGAGTTTTAAGTTACTTGGGGTGTGTATGTGTGTGTGTGCCTTAGGATGTAGTGGGAGAAGAGAGGAGGAGGGTGTTGTAGGGGTTTGCACCCAACCCCAAATCCACTAGAGCTGTTACCTTCTCTGGAATTCCAAGCATTTCCGATCTGATAAAGGTGGCCGAAAATACCCAGGACTTGTCCAGACTAGTTGGAGGCAGTGCTGGGGTGAAGGGGTTGAGGCCACTGGGGCTCTGCTCAGGCAGTCTGACCATTGCATCAGCCCAGGACCTGGCCTTCTTCCCCAGGTTCTTGCAGGATCCGGGCAAGCTCCACAGGCTGAGGGAGAAGTGGGTGGGCCCGATGCTTTTTGGCAATAAGTCCTTGTGCTCTGAAAAGTTGCTTCTCACTTTACATGTAATTACTGCATCTTTTGGACACCCCTGAGAGAACAAAGCCAGGTAGTTGTTCATGTTTGTCCCTGGGTGTTTAAGTTATTTCTCTTCTTCCTCGTGCTACAGCCCTAGCAGGAGCCCTGTGAGAGGATTTCCTACATTTTGTAGGGAAGAAAAGTCCCAGGCACGGAAATGGACTGAGCAAACTAGTGCTGGAGCTGGGAACTGTCAGCCCAGTGCTCCACCTTCAGTGTCTAGCTCCAGAAGGAGTGGAAAGCTGCTTTGGGTCCCAGAAGGGTTGGAGGCAAAGATCCCAGTAGGAGGCAGAATTTTAGAGAGAGGTGTCCCCCAGTTTCGGCAGGTGCTGCCTCAGGTCATCTTCCATTTGCCTCAGCAAAATAAAGTAGGTGAGGTCTGGAGATTTAGCTCAGTGGTTCTGGCACCTGCCTAGCAAGTACAAGGTCCTGAACTCGATCTAGGGTAAGCACATACCACAATACCGGGCAAGGTGACTCACACCCACCAGCAATCAGTACCACATACCACAGTGCCCAGAGTGGTGTCTCATGCCTACAATCCCAGCCCTCAGGAGGCAGAGGCAGGAAGATTGCTGAGTTCAAAGTTTGCCTGGACTACATAGTGAGCTCAGGACCAGCCTAAACTACAAAGGAAGACCCTATCTCAAAAAGCTAGATGATAGATGGATGGATGGACGGACGGACAGACGGACGGACGGATGGACTCACTGACTGATAGATAGAAGACATACAGACACACAGAGATATAGTAGGTGAGTTTTCTGGAACTTTCCATAAATTTTCCACTCCCCTTCCTGAGCTGGGAAGGGCTTCATGTCAGGAGAAGGCCAGCTGCCCTCTCCAGTTGCCTGCTGTCTTGGGCCATACTTTGGCCAGACAGAAAGGATACGTATGGAGAGAGGGCAACTGGCCTTTCTTCTTAGCATCTTCTCTGTGCCCAGCACTAGACCTGTGGAAAACTGAGCAAACAGCTGGCCTTCTGGAAGAGGTGACTTGTAGATTGAGACCTGTGATATAAATAGGAGTTCAGCAGAGTCACCAACTTGAGCAAAGGTCCTAAGGCCGACAAAATGCAGCAAGCATATGAGAGACGAGACAGCCTGGCCCTTGATGAACCTGAGGAGACCATATAGGCCTTGCAGGCCGTGGAGGCCTCCAGCTGAGCCATTGTCCTATAGTAAGAATGGTAGTGAGGGGCTGGAGGGTTAGCTCAGTGGTTCTGGCGCCTGCCTTGCAGGCGCAAGGTCCTGAGTTCGATCCCGGTAACCACATATAATCCATCAACAATCAACACCGCATACCACAGTGCCGGGTATGGTGGCTCACGCCTGTAATCCCAGCACTCGGGAGGCAGAGACAGGAGGATTGCTGAGTTCGCGGCGGCTTGCCTGGGCACCATAGTGAGCTCATGGCCAGCCTGAACTACAAAGCAAGACCCTGTCTCAAAAAGCAAAAAAAAAAAAAGAATAGTAGTGAGGGCCGGAGATTTAGCTCAGTGGTCCGGCACCTGCCTCGCAAGCACGAGGCCCTGAGTTAGATTCCAGTGACCACATACAGTGCTGGGCGTGGTGACTCACTCCCACCAGCAATCAATTCCATACATCACAGTGCTGGGCATGGTGGCTCACACCTGTCATCCCAGCACTTGGGAGGCAGAGGCAGGAGGATTGCTGAGTTCGAGGTTTGCCTGGGCTACATAGTGAGCTGAGGGCCAGCCTGAACTACAAAGCGAGACCCTGTCTCAAAAAAAATTAATTAAAAAAAAAAAGAATGGTAGTGATAGCTGCCATTTACTTGGTTAACTGTGTACTTTCACACATGCTATTTGAAGCCTTTTAGTATTTTTTCTGAGATAAGGCCTCCCCTCTTTTTTTTTTTTTTTTTTTTTTTTGAGACAGGGTCTTGCTTTGTAGTTCAGGCTGGCCCTGAGCTCACTATGTAGCCCAGGCAAGCCTCGAACTCAGCAATCCTCCTGCCTCTGCCTCCGAGTACTGGGATTACAGGTGTGAGCCACCACGCCCAGTATTGTTTTTTGTGGTTGGGGGGGATCAAACCAGGGACCTTGGGTTTACAAGGCAGGTGCCAGAACCACTGAGATAAATCTCTGGCCCTCCTCCTGTTTCTTTAAGACAAGGTCTTACTGTGTAGTTTAGGGTGGCCTTGAAGTCAAAGTGATCCTCCTGCCTCAGCATAAACCTCAGCATCCCAAGTGCTGGGATTATAGGCATGTACCACCACACTCACCTTGAAATAAGGTCATTTTTTTGTCCCAATTTACAGATGAAGTCAAAAGTTAAATGACTTATTGTAGCTGCAAAGTTTAGTGCTCTGGCAGCAGGCGTGGAGAGAAATGAGACAGATGTCAGTTTGTCCTCATCCAGGACACAGAGGATACCGATGCTCAGAGAGGACGGGCCTGACTCTCTTGTCTCTCAGGGAGCTCTTAGGCAGACTTGTAAGAGGAGCAGCAGCAGAGAGAGAGCCAGAACCAAAGCTGGCCTATGTTGGGGGGCAGGAGGAATGAGGAGGCTTCAGCTCCCTAACAGGGAAGAGTTTTCTGGTTTGGGGCTATGCAAAGGTAGAATGCTAGCTGGACATGGTGGTCCACGCCTATAAGCCCAGCAGTTTGGCAGGATGGTCTCAAGTCCTAGGCCAGTTTAGGCAAAATAAAATCTTAAAAGGGCTAAGGATGTGGCTCACTGATAAGTACTTGCCTTGCTGAGCACGCACACATTCTGGGTTCCATCCTCAGCACCTCCAGAAGACAGATGTTTTTTTCTCCAAAGGAAAGAGGGAACTCCCATCATAAGTGTATAGACAGCGGGCACCAAGAGTTAACTGTGAACTCCCGCAGGTGTGACCCTCTGGAGTGGACCCGCCCTGCCATGGGGCCTTGGCTCTCCACCTTTCTGAAATCCGTACATGAAATGCCAGTGCATGGCCAGTGTCACATGGAAAGCTAGATGGACGTGCCAGAAGGTCACCCTGGAGTCTGACTCAGTTCTCCAGGTGCACCCTGAGCCTTCCCTTCCTGGACACTGGCGGAAGAGTGGAGGGCTGTGGCCGACTACTTGTGGAAGGGCAGGAACACCAGGGATGTGATGAGAGGGCTGAGACTGGAGGCAGGAGAGGTGTACAAGCAGGTGTCTGTTGCCCAGGAGTCAGGAATGCCTGTGGTGCGCGGTGTGACCTTGGGGTGACTTGACCTCAAGTGTGAGGGTGTCCTCGTCTGTAGCATAGAAAACAGGAGCAGTACCTGTGTGTTCTTCAACACAAAGCACTCCCTAGTAAAATCCAGCTGTCCCAGAGTAGGAAGTCATGGGTCCCATGAGCACCTCTGCCCCAGCGAAGGCCTTTCTGAATTGAATGGTCGCCAGGCTCTGAGCCAGCCGGGGAGATGCTCACGCTCACACTGCCTGATAGCACTCTCCATTCCCCAGCGGAGGTGTTATCTCCTCCCGGCACAACCACTTCCTATTCTGAGAAATGAGCACATCTGTCAGGCTGGCTTCTTAGAACTAAGGATGGGGGAGGAGGTGGGGGAGGAGAGGCTGGCAGCTGACTGGCAGAGCTGGAGGAAGAGGAACACAGTGTGCTCGGGGAATGCCTCCAAAGAGTCCCAGACCCACAGGTGGATCACACCCCTCAGGGCACCCTCTTCAGCCTGTAACACCGAGGTCACCTTCTCCTTGTGAAGTGGAGGCAGGAGAAACTGAGGTCTCCAAATCAAAGGTCTTGTTGTGGCACCCACCGTGGGCTGACTGAACTGAGGCATCTCAGCCAGCACAATCAGGCACCTGTCTGTCCCTGTTCTTCTGAGCTGCCTCTCTGGGGTGCTGTGCCCTGAATTGAGAAAAAGGCTTGTTCCTCTCACATCTCAGAAGCCAGCAGCTCCCCCAGGAACGCCAAGGGAAGTGGATTCCGACCGCAGACCACTCTTCTGAGCCTCGCCTGCAGCTCCCTGCCCAGAGCGTGATAAGGCCTCTTGCTTTGCCCCAACCCCCTCCTGCCTCCACGGAGCTCCTGACAAGGCCTTGTTGTCTACTCAGTGAGGATTTATCAGTTTCTCCCTCAGGGAAATTGAGGCCCTGAGCAGAAAGTGACTCTGCAAATGACTCAAGGTTGTGACAAACCAGGACAAGGTACAACCCTGATAGCTGTGACACTTTCCCTGGCTGCCAGGAGCCCCTTCCTCTTTGTTACCTACCCCTTTCCTGAAATAACCAATCAGGAAGGAAGTGGTGGGCTGAAGTCCTCTGGAGTCACCCAGGAGGAAGGAAGAACTGTCTGGCACAGAAGCTGGTTCCTGCTGAAGCTAGGCCGGAAAGATTTCACTTTCCCTCCTGGTTTGCATCACATCCTTTCTGGTGGCACCTAGTTCCTCCCAGCTAGGCTCATTCAGTTGGTGGCCTCAGGCCACTTTACCCTCCTCCAAGGACCTGTAGCCACAGCTGTAGCCCAGAATATGAGGTTTGCTGCTGAACATCCTTGGCCTGAAAACTGGCTCCTTTAGCCAGCTGCCTGCTTTAGCCATGTCTTTTGATGTCTCTGAGCCTTTGTTTGCCTGAGCTCAGAATGAGGACCTCTTTCAGTCCCAGTAGTGCATGGTCCTGGCCCATCCTGGAGGCTGGAGAAATACTTTTCTTTTGAAACTGAACAGAGGTGCCAGTGTGGTAGCATGTTTTTTGTAATCCTAGCTCTTGGGAAGCTGAGACAGGAGGATTGTCACAAATTTGAACCCAATCGAGGATGCATAGTGAGTTCAAGGCCATCCTGAACTGCATAGTGTCTCAAGAAAAAGAAAAACTGAGCAGAGGAGCAAAGTCACTGAGGCCAGATGGTCAGTGTGAGGATCCCAGCCAGGGCACAGAGGCTGCCAGAGTGTTATGGGTTATAGCAGTGCCTACTGAAAGTGCCTGGAGATGACCAGTCAACAAAAGGGTGCTTAGGGCCAGTGTGCCAGAAATGCCACCGCTGCATCAAGTAGGCCAGGCTTTCTGTGGGCAGAGATAACAGAGACTGAGGTGACAAGATGGGCCATCAGAATGAGCAGGCTGCCAGAACTCAAGACAAATCCCGGTCCCACCACTGCCTAGATAGGGATCCGAGTAAATCTGGAGCCTCTGAAGTCACAGTTGTGAATTAGGCCTCTTGGGAAATGTCGTGATGTTCACGCACAACAAATTTATTTCAAAGGCACTGCTGTGTTCCAGGCATGGTACCAGGTTCTAGAGATATAGGTGACAAAAAGTACAGTCTAGTAGAGGAGACAGGGAAAAATAACCTCTCCAGGGAGAGTGATTGTACATATAATTTGGGGGAATATGGCCAACTCAGGGTGAAGGGCTGTAGCTTAGTGTGATACAGGAAGACATTCAAGTATTTACAAAAGATCAGCTATCATAACCACAGTTTCTTTTGTTCTTGTTAATGATAAACTGTGGACCAGAGAGGGGAAGTAACCCACTCAAAGTCACATGCAAGGAAGAAGCACTGAGATAGGTGAGACAGGAGAGGGATGGGAGTTAGGAGACAGATGAGATCCAAGCACAGCCTATTCCTTCTTCCCCTGGCACTTGGACACATTCCCTCAGGGCGTCATGCCAGCCTTTTCTCCTGGCTTCTCTAGGTAGCTGCAGGGGCCCCACTGTTGTTCAGTTGGCTGCCTCTGGGCACAGATGTAGGAAGTCAGCCTGTACCTGTTCAGGGGGGCCAAATTTGGGGCCTGGTCATTAAAAGGTCTTCCCACCTGTGAGCCCCAAGACTGGGTAGGAAGACTGGCATATATGCAAGAGGCTTTAGTCTAAGGGTACCCTTACTCTTCTGTCCATCCTAGCATCTTTGCATTTATCTGTGCTGGAACCTGCTCTTGGCCAAGACAGTCTTAGCTCAGACCTCCTTCGACACACAGCAGTCCCTCAGTACTTAGTCTCTGTCACCTCCCCCTGCCTGACTCATTTTCCTCAAAACCCTATCCTCACTGCAACTCTGTTGTGATTTTCATATAATCACACCTAAGACAGCATTTCTTTTTTCGTTTTGGTTTTTTTATAATTTTTTTTTTTTCTTTGAGACAGGGTCTCGCTTTGTAGTTCAGGCTGTCCCTGAGCTCACTATGGAGCCCAGGCAAGCCTCGAACTCAGCAGTCCTCCTGTCTCTGCCTCCCGAGTGCTGGGATTACAGAATGCTGGGATTACAGGCGTGAGCCACCACGCCCGGCTCGTTTTGGTTTTTTAATCACCTCCCCCAAGGAGTCTTTTTGACCTTTATCCTAATTGCCCCCCACAAAATTAGAGTATCCTGGTTCTGCTTTGTCTCTTCATGTGGCCTGTGAAGAGCCTTAAGTCACTACGGGTCTTAACCCCAAGAATGGACTGGCATGCACACTCCCAAAGCCTTCCCGCCATGTATTTCCAGTCCTGGGCTTGGAACGGAGTCAGTGCTTAGTAAATATTTGTGGTATAAGTGAAAGTCCAGGACCCTGAGAACCCAAAGGAGGCATTCACCCCAGAGTTGGAGGAGCAGCAGGAGGGAAGAGGAGGCGAGCTCCACAGCAGAGCTGTGTCTGCTGACTGAGGAAGACAGACGCGGGGAGGGTGACCTGTTAGAGTGCACGGGGTTGGCAGACAGAAGCACCCTGGAGTCGGTGTGAGTATGTGGGGCTTTTCCATGTGTGTGACTGAGACCACTGAAGCCTGGGAGTGTTCAGAAGGGCCTGGAAAGTGGCCCAGCCCAGCCTGTCCGGGGGACCTCAGCAGGGGCCTGGGGTTCCGAGGCCAGGCTACCCCACGAACAGGCTGTGGGGAATTCCAGGATGGGTGGGCAGTTTTGACCTTGCTGGCTCCTGGGGGTCTTCCTGGCTAGCAGTGTGTGAAGAGGTCACTACTGCCTCTCCTCAGTGGCCCCAGACCCCCACATGGATCCCCACGGGCAGTGAGCTCCAGACAGAAACTACACTCTAACTGAGCTGAGGATACAGGCCATCCCTTGGGCCTTCATCTCAGAATCCTCTGTGAGACCTCTGTGCATCCTACCTTTGCACCTCACCCTGCCCCCCATGCCAGCCCTTGCCAGCATCAGGGGAGCCACCTGAGGAGCAGTGGGGGCTTATCTCTGCTTTTCAGGGCTGCTTTGCAATCCTGTTTATTTATCCACAGCTGCCGCCCGCTGAGAAAATGGCTGTTTGTTTCCAAGTGTGTCGTGTGAACCGTGGGCTAAATATACCCACACTACCGCCTCTCCAGCCCCCGCCCTGGAACAGCAGAGCATTTTGCTCGCCTCTCTGCAAAAGCAGCCCTCAGAACCCACGCCCTTGGGAGTGAGTGGGGATTGTCCTGGCCAGGAAGGCGTGAGCCGGGACTGGTGCCTTGTTCGGCCAGTGCCTTGTTCTCAGTGGCCCTGAAATGAGAATGTCCCCTCCACCCTGGGACGTCTGTTCCTGGACAGTGAACGCATTGTGCCCTTGCAGGGACAGGGCCTGTTTACTCCAGCCAAGCCCCAGGGCTGAAAATGTTCTGTGGCTGCCAGTCCTCAGCTTCAGGAACGCTCTCACTGGGGAGCTGGGCCTCGCCTGCTTGGTTCCCTGAGGAACATTTGGACCCAGAGGATAACTGGAACCTTCTGGCTGTGGCTGCACTTTGCCTGTGCTCCCCACTGCCCAGAAGGCTTCTGTACCACACATAAGTCTTTTTAGTGACTCTACCTAGGCCTTCATAAACTGGGAACAGAAAAATTAAACCTCCTGTTAGGATATTCTTTTTTTTTTTTTTTTTTGAGACAGGGTCTCACTTTGTAGTTCAGGCTGGCTCTGAATTCACTATGTAGCCCAGGCAAGCCTCAAACTCAGCAATCCTCCTGCCTCTGCCTCCCGAGTGCTGGGATTACAGGTGTGAGCCACCACGCCCAGCACTGTGGTATGTGGTATTGATGCCTGGTGGGCGTGAGTCAGCACACCCAGCATTGTATGTTGTTACCAGGATCGAATTCGGACTTGCACTTGCAAGACAGGCGCTGGAACCACTGAGCTAAATCTCTGGCCCCCTGTTAGGATATTCTTATCTGCCCAAATCCACAGAGGCTGGATGGAGGGGGGTGGGACTGTCTTCTCCCCAGCTCTTGGGCCCCACCTCAGTCCTGCTCCACATTCCCTTTCCTCAGCACTGCTGACAGGACAGATGCCCAGCCCCCAGCATAAGGGAAGTGTCCTGCTGTAACAGCACTCACTGTTTTGCCTTGTTTTGTTTGGGTTTGGGGAATGCTGAGGATGGCTAAGCATGCGCTCTGTCCCTGCGCTCAGACCCAGCCCGAATCCTTGCTCTGTAACTGCATGCTGCTGTGTCTCCCTACTTTAAGGCTCCGTCATCTCTGCCTGGATGGACTCTGATAGTGAAAGGCAGTAGGGCGAGGGATTTGGTTCAGTGGTTCCTGCATCTGCCTTGCCATCACAAGGTCCCAAGTTCAATCTGGTAACCAAATAGCGTGATGCCGGGCGTGTTGATTCACGCCCACCAGCAGTCAGTACCACACAATACAATACCGGGCATGGTGGTTCATACTTGTAGTCCCATCATTTGGGAGGCAGAGGCAGGATTGCTGTGAGTTCGAGGCTAGCCTGGGCTACATAGTGAGCTCAGGGCTAGCCTGAGCTACAAGTGAGAGCCTGTCACCAAAAAAAAAAAAGGTAGTAACAGTGTCTGCTACTTGGTAGACAGTTGTACATTTGTTCTGCTCGTGTATAATCACGCATCGCCTAACAGCTGGGATACACACTGAGAAATGTGTCTTAGGCCTTTTCACTGCTGTGCTAATATCAGAGATTATATTTAGTGAAACTAGATGGTGGCACAAAAGGAAGCCATGCATTTGAGACACAGTAAACTTGAGGTGCCTGAGCTGCTGCCAGCCTAACACAGCTGACTGGAAACTTTCTCCCCAGTACCAGGTATTGAACCCAGTGCCTCTCACTGAGCTATGTCCCTGTCCCTTTTTCCTTTATTCCTGTGCTGGGCTTGAAGCTATGATCCTCTTGCCTTAGCCTGCTGAGTAGCTGGTATTGCGGGTGTCCCTGACCTATGATACCTCCTCTTTTGAAGGTATAGCACATTTGGGGAGAGGGGTACTGGGGATTGGACTCTGGGCCTTGCACTTGCAAGGCAGGCGTTTTCCACCACATTTTACAATTAATTACAAGTATTTTTTAAAAATCTTTTTCAATAATTTAGCCTAAAGCCAGGCATGATGATGCTTAACTAAATCAGACACTTAGAAGCCTGAGAGAGGCAAGTTCAGGGTTAGCCAGTGCATTGTGCCATCGTCCCGTCTTTTGCCCTGTGCATGACTGTGGGCCATGGCTGCAGTGCCATGGCTGGTTTACACTGGCATCAGCACAGACATGTGAGGGATGTATCGCACTGAACCCTCAGGGGGCTGCAGCTTCGCTAAATCAGACAACAGGAAGATGGCGGCTCCATGTTAATATTGGGAGACCACTGTCACACAAGTGCAGCTTGTGACTCTGCCAGACGCTGTTCCGATACTGTGTCTGGAGAAACCAGCCAGCATCTTTTTTTTTTTTTTTTTTGCTTTTTGGAGACAGGGTCTTGCTTTGTAGTTCAGGCTGGCCCTGAGCTCACTATGGTGCCCAGGCAAGCCGCCGCGAACTCAGCAATCCTCCCGTCTCTGCCTCCCGAGTGCTGGGATTACAGGCGTGAGGTACCACGCCCAGCATTATATGTGGTAACCAGGGATCGAACTCAGGTCCTTACGCTTGCGAGGCAGGCGCCGGAACCACTAAGTTAACCCTCCGGCCCCACCAGCCAGCATCTTGGCACTCACTGTGGCCCATCTCCTACAGGAGGCAGATCACAGCAGTACAAAGCATGCAGTCTGTTTATGGAAAGTGCTAAGGAGAACAGTGCAAGGTCAGAGGCAGGGAGAGATATGTGTGGGGCTGGTGCACAGCAGGATCAGCAGCAACGCCAGTGTGATGCCAGTGTGCCATGAGGGGGCACAGGTCATGCTGGCCCGGGCTGGCCATAATAAGGAGGTGTGCAGGAGACCCTGGGAGCTAAGCGGACGGATCCTTTCCCCACCCTCGCGTAGTTTCTTCTAGCTTTAGGGCTCTGACAGTTGTCCTGAGGGACTAGAAGTGGGACCAGGCAGGGCTCCCACGTGAGCATACAGTGGTGGGACCTGGGGCCAACTGCAAATGGCAGGCCCTGTCTGAGGGAGACATCAGCCGGGAAGGAGCTCAGAAGGCCCCGAGGCCAACAGTTCATTCGTAGCATCCTCAGAGTGCATGGGCCCCAGGTTTGGATTCTGGTTCCTCACAGGCCAAGCATAGTGACCCAGGTAGGATGACATTGGTCAGATCTTCAGGCCATCAAGGCTCCAGCTTCTGGTCTGTGCATGGAAAGGAACAGCAACATCACAGATCTGTCAAGGTTAAGGTTGGACCAGGCATGAAGCTGGCTGCTCCCGGCCTCCTGTTCTCTGGGCTGCATAATTCAGCCCACAGCTCTTCCTTCCCCTTGTCATGTGCTTCCCTCCTGACAGAGCTGCAGGGCAGAGTCCTGATGCTCACCTCCTCCACAACCAGAGTCACAGCCCTGGGCTTGGGGACACCTTGGAGACACCTTCATCTCGACTGCCCTGTTTCCCCTGTTTTGGAATCTGTCCTGGACATAGGCTGTCTCCAGGGGAAGAAGAAGCCTTTGGCTGAAAGGGCCCCGACCCACTCTAGTGAGCTCTGAGGCTCCCTGAGTGGCTCTAAGGAAATACTGTCCCCTCTGCAAACAGTAGAAAAGTAGAGGCCTGGCCCTGCTCTCAGACTCACCTCCAGCTGCCTCTGTGGCTCCCAGCTGGAGTGGCGTGGTCCTGCTCCCCCTCAAGTCGCCCATCCTCTCGGCTGCTCCCTAGTCAGTCCCCTGCCCCTCTATCCGCACCGCCCCCCCAGTGGTCTGACCAGCTGTACCTCAGCAAAAACCTGCTTGGGTCATTGCCAGCTGGGCATCACAAGGTAGGTCAGCCCCTCGCCCTTTATCTGGCCCGCAGCAGGCACCGGTGGCTTTGGTCCTTAGATCCCCAAGGCATTGCGTGCTGACGGCCCCTTTCTCCCACCCATGTGCATTACTGTCTGAGGAGTCAGTGGTGCCTTCCCTTCTCTTCCCTGCAGGACACCTTTGTGGAACTCTACGGGAACAATGCAGCAGCCGAGAGCCGGAAGGGACAGGAGCGCTTCAACCGCTGGTTCCTGACAGGCATGACTGTGGCTGGCATGGTTCTGCTGGGATCACTCTTCAGTCGGAAATGACCAGACACTGACCACCCCTCACCCTCCCACCCCGCCTTGCCACATCCCTCTATCCAGCCACATTTGCAACCAGGAGAACCACTACATGCAGCCCATGCCCACCTACCCATCCCAGGAGTGGGTCGAGACCTGGTCCCTCAAAATAGTTTTCTAGAATCTACCACACTTTTGTGAGAGCTGCCTTCCCCTACACCTCAGTTCTCTTGGCCTCAAAACTCATAGGTTCCCTAGAATCTGCCCCCTGGAGGCTGGTACTGGGTCCGGTGGGGTTTAGGAGTGGGAGGGTCCTGCCTAATTGGTGGAACCTTATTACCCTTAGCCCCTGAGAATGCTTTCCTGGCAGGGAGCTGAGAAGTTTTCTTAACTTTGTCCCCAGAGAGACTAGACTGCCTTTGTTTCGATGTTTGTGCTCTCAAAATTATTTCCCGTCCCCCTCTGGATCTGGCCTCCCTTCCTTCCATCACCATCCCAAGAGCCATTTAGAGGCCACTTTTGACAAATTAGGAATTCAGGCTGCTTGGGATGAAGAACCAAGGACCGGGACTTGCTCCCCATGTCTGGCCTCGCTGAAGTCCCCACTTCTAGTCTGAATGTTCTCCAGAGGCCTCTGGGTAGAGGCTGGCCCTGTTTAGGGGGAGGGGCTATCGCTGCAGGAAGCACCCATGCTCGCGCTAGGTTGGCCCTTGCAGTTCAGCAACACTCTAGTCCCTTCCCCTCCCCTCCTCTCCCCAGGCTCTCATGACCATGACTGAGGGACCAGCTGGGCCCAGGACAGGTGCCCCAGAGCTGTTTATGGCCTCAGCTGCCTCGCTTCCTGCAAGGAGATCAGCCTGTGGCATCTTGGCCTTGGCTGTTGCCCATGGAGCCTACAGGCCCAGGGGCCTCAGCCCAGTAGTGAAGGGGAGCTGCAGTGAGCAGCTGTGGGAGCCCTGGGGTCTTCCCTACCTCAGGCAGGAAGGACAGGAAGGAGAGCCTGGTGCACGGGGTGAGGGGAAGGCTGCTGGGGCCTGTCCAGCCTGGGCAGCTGGGCTGCCAAGGTCAGAGTGGCCTGGCCAGGAGCCCGCAGGCCTCCCTCTCCTCCGCTCCACCCTCAGCCTGTCTCGTCCCTGGGGGTCCCAGCGCAGCACTGGCCACCCCGGGTTCTCTGCTGTACATATTCGAGACTAGTTTTTATTCCTTGTGAAAATGATATACTATTTTTGTTAAGCGTGTCTGTATTTATGTGTGAGGAGCTGCTGGCTTGCTGTGCGCGTGCACGTGGAGAGCTGGTGCCCGGAGATTGGCAGCCTAATGCTCCCTCCCCTGCCCTGCCTGGCCCAGGATGCTGGCCTAGGGGTCCTGGCTTCTGAGGGGCACCCGTCCTCCCCCACCCCCCCACTTGTTCCAGCTCTGAAATAGTCTGTGTGAAGGTGAAAGTGCAGTTCAGTAATAAACTGTGTTGATTCAGTGAGCAAAGGCTCTGGACTTTTCTGTGCTTGGACGGGGAGAGGTGGAGCTGCTGGGCTGGCCGAAGGCTGGAGGACAGCTGTCCTGCTCCCGGCTCTGTTTCCCTCAGAACCCTGGCCCTGTCCCTTCCTCCCTCTGGGCCCGAATTTCTGTACCTGCGTGTTGATGGAGCCTTGGTGAGCGTGTGCTGGGCATTGGGGCTGCACAGAGATGGGCACCCTTGTGCCCTGAGGAGCTGATTCTAGTAGCCACTCACTCACCAACTGTTTCCTGACCCCTGTTCCACACAGGCACAGGCTTTGGCACTGGGGATTTTGCAGCAGACAAAGCTCTTGCCTTTTTGGAACATCCGTTCTAGCAGGGCACAGATGATAGCGCGATTCTAGCTGCTGTCACACAGGGGTGACATAAGCCTTCCTGCATAGTGTCCTGGCGTGACTTGAAGGACTTGGGAAGGCTGGAAGAGGAGGCAGACCCGTGGGAGCATTTCTGGGTAGGTCCCTCAGGGTTTCAGATGAAGATCACTAGAGCAAGAGGACTGGGGGCGATGGAGTCTGGGAACAGTGAGCCCATTGGAGATAGGAAGATGAAGTACGCTCCTGGGCCGGCACAACCCACAGCTGCTGCTGAGCTTGGCTGGGAGGCAGGAGGCCAGGAGAGCTTCCTGGAGGAAACACAAAAACTGGGTCTGAAGTGCATGTGGAAGGGGTAACCACACACGGAGGATGGCAGAGGGGTCCTGGCAGCAGTGCAGGCACATGGGGCACAGGGTCGGACTGGCCCTTCTGCAGGGGTAGGGAAGCTGGTGTCTCCCAGGGCAAGATGGGCTCCCAGAGCGCTCTCTGCTGCGTGGAGGAGCTGCACGCTGTGAACCCCAAGAGCAGTGAGAAAGCCATGGGTTCATTAACCTCTGGTTCTAAGAGTGGGCACGCAGGGTGTGCGCCCTGGGCCACCGTACATGGGGCAAGTGACCTGATCCCTCTGTGCCTGGCTAACCCTCTCTATAAAATGTGAGCTGAATAGTTAGGACTCGTACACACACAACACACACATCTGATGCCCCACCAGGAGGGGAGGGCCTGGGCTTAGGGCTGAACCCACCAGCCCACAGTCAGGCTAAATTCCACGGGGCCGTGGTTGGAGTTTAGGGAGGGGCCTGGGAAAGCTATCCTGGAGCCCTGGGACTGCTGCGAAGGGAGAATTGGGGAGATTGTGTCAGGCACCCCACCCTCCCTGCTTTCGGGAGTAGGCTTGACTGCCCCCTGGTGGCCACGGCCTGTGAACTGAAAGCCGCCGCCAACCCAAACTCGTTTTGCTCAGTGTTATTCACTAGTCTGTCTCCAGCAAGGCCACTCTCCCATGTGTGGCAGCCTCATCGTTTGCCAGAGACTTGTACACTTAGCACCTCTGGTTCCAGACCCAGCGCTTGCTGCAGCTCTCCTGGGGCTGAGTGGCTATCCGTGGTTCAAGGCCAAAGCCTCCAGCCTCCCGCTCCCTCACCTTCAGCCGGGTCCCGGGCCCCTGCCCTTGCCCTAGCCACGCAGGATCCTGCACAGAGGTGTGAATATATTTTGATCCCATCCATCTTTTTACACAAATGGTAACAGACACACTTTACCTTGTTATTTCCTATATGATATACCTCATAGAAGCTTTTATATCCATTCATTGATCCCTATGTACCCACTGTGCAGCTTCAAATATATAACAGTTTGTTACAACTTCATTCCAGTATTCATGAAATTTTTAATCATACCTTTAGTGCAGTGATTTCCAATCCTAGACATGCCTTCATACATGCATGGATATTGGAATTGCACACTGAGGGAAAGCTGGAACAGGTATGAGACTGTATGTTGGACATTAGGGAGAAATTCATTCTACTATATATAACATACTTAGGATAAAAGGAATGAAATACAGGGCCAAGGATTTAACCCAGTGGTTCCAGTGTCTGCCTTGCAAGCTCAAAATCCAGAGTTTGATCCCTGGCACCACATACTACAATGCCAGGTGTGGTGGCTCATGTCTGTAATCCCAGCACTGGGGAGGTAGAGGCAGGAGGATTGCTGGGAGTTTGAGGCTTGCCTGGGCTACACAGTTTGCTCAGGGCCAGCCTGAACTACACAGCAAGACCCTACCTCAAAAAAAAAAAAAAAAAAGAAGAAGAAGACAACACTTTGATAGGAGGTGAGTGCCATAGTGTAACCTGAAGTCCCAGCCACTTAGGAGGCTGAGATAAGAGAATTGCTGTGTTTGAGTCCTGACTGGACAATTTAGCAAGGTCCTATCTCAAAAAAGTTTGGGAATGTAGATAATGCAAAGCCTTGGGTTCACCAGGCAAGGTGTCTCATGCCTATAATCCTAGCACTTGGGAGGTGAGGCAGGAAGACTGCTATATGTTTAAGTCCAGCCTGAGCTACATATTGAATTCAAGACCAGCCTGAACTAGCAAGACCCTGTCTCAAAAATGCTTAAAAAGAAAGGGAAATAACAAAAGCCCTGAGCTCAACTAGCCTTACCTTAATGAAGACAAAATCATTTTAGTGACCTAGGATATAGCTTAGGGGCACTGTGCCAACCTGCCAGGCTCTGGGTTCTGAGTTCAATCCCCAATACAGAAATTTTTTTTTTTTTTGCTTTTTGGAGACAGGGTCTCGCTTTGTAGTTCAGGCTGGCCCTGAGCTCACTATGGTGCCCAGGCAAGCCGCCGCGAACTCAGCAATCCTCCTGTCTCTGCCTCCTGAGTGCTGGGATTACAGGCGTGAGCCACCACGTCCGGCATTGTGGTATGCGGTGTTGATTGTTGGTGGACGTGAGTCTCCATGCCCAGCATTATATGTGGTCACCGGGGATCGAACCCAGGTCCTTGCGCTTGCGAGGCAGGCGCTGGAACCACTGAGCTAACCCTCCGGCCCAGAAAAATATTTTATGAAAAAAAAGAAACATTAACTTTGATTAACATACACATTTAGGCATGGTGATACATGCATTTAATACTAGCACTCAGGAAGCTGAGGCACAATTGCCTGAGCTACATAATGAGACCTTGTCTCAACAATAATAAAAGAAAAGGGCCGGAGATTTAGCTCAGTGGTTCAGGCGCCTGCCTAGCAAGCACAAGGTCCGTGGTTCGATCCCTGGTAACCACATACAACAATTCCAGTGGGGGGACTCACACCCACCAGCAATAAGTACCACATACCACATTGCTGGTCCCTATCTCAAAAAAAGAAAAGAAGGGCCGGAGATTTAGCTCAGTGGTTCCAGCGCCTGCCTCGCAAGTGCAAGGTCCTGAGTTGGATCCTGGCAACCACATACAATGTTGAGCATGGTGACTCACGCCCACCAGCAATCAATACCACATACCACAGTGCCGGGTGTCGTGGCTCACACCTGTAATCCCAGCACTCGGGAGGCAGAGACGGGCGGATTGCTGAGTTCCAGGCTTGCCTGGGCTACATAGTGAGCTCAGAGACAGCCTGAACTACAAAGTGACACCCTGTCTCAAAAAAAAAAAGAAGAGGGCCGGAGGGTTAGCTCAGTGGTTCCGGCGCCTGCCTCGCAAGCGCAAGGTCCTGAGTTTGATCCCCGGTAACCACATACAATGCTGGGCGTGGAGACACGCCCACCAACAATCAACACCGCATACTACAATGCCGGACGTGGTGGCTCACGCCTGTAATCCCAGCACTCGGGAGGCAGAGACAGGAGGATTGC
>PVIC010029539.1:0-22467 GCA_004025085.1 Thryonomys swinderianus
GCCTGTTCCGCGTGCAGAGGGGCCGCTGAGGCACAGGCCGGTGCCGCGGACCCAGCTGCTGAGTCCTGGTGCCACCACCTCTGCGGCAGAGAAGGTTCAGGGCAGACAGGTGCCCGTGTGCCCACGTGCCCCGCAGGGTCCCTCCCGGGTGGCACGTGGCCCTTCTCGGGGATGCAGAGCCACGAGGTCCCACCCTGGGCCAGGACAGGGGCAGCGAGGCCCACGCTCTGGCCAGCGCCCACAGGGCCACCAGGGCCCGGCATGCCCACACTGCCCATCATGTCCGGCTGGCCCCAGTGCCATCTCCGTGGAGAGCCCACCCTGCCCTGGTCTCCCCACGCCTGTGCACGCCAGGACCTCGTGGTCGGTGGAGGGCAGCGGGAGCGCCGGCGGGCCAGGGTCAGTGCCCGGGGGCGGCCGCCCTCCCTCCCTGTCTGCGGACGGAGCGGTGACCAGTGTCCCCGAAGGGGCAGGTACGCCCTGGCTCCACCCGCAGCACCGGCTCCAGCCCCACCCCCGGCGGCAGCGCCTGCTCGCGGCTGAGCGCGCGCATGCGTGTGGGTGCCTGCGTCCCCGCAGCACCCAGCAATTTCCCTGTTTTGTAGGGTTGGGTTGGGTTTTTTTTTTTTTTTGCTTTTTGGAGACAGGGTCTCGCTTTGTAGTTCAGGCTGGCCCTGAGCTCACTGTGGTGCCCAGGCAAGCCGCCGCGAACTCAGCAATCCTCTTGTCTCTGCCTCCCGAGTGCTGGGATGACAGGCGTGAGCCACCACGCCCGGCTGGGTTGGGTTTTTTAAGGCAGAGTGTTGCTCTATAGCTCAGCCTGGCCTTTGAACACCCTGTGTAGTTCAGCTGGCCTCAAACTCCCCGCAGCCCTCCTGCCTCAGCCTCCCGAGGTCTGGGACACAGGCGTGCACCACCATGCCTGGTGAGGTTTGTCTTTTAATTTAGAAAAGACACAGTCTTTGAAAAGTTATGAATGGAAAGAAAAGCCCACCGTTTTCTTTCTTCTTCTTTTCCCTCCATCTCCGGCATGGAAGCCGAGGCCTCTAGCATGCTGAGCAAGTACTCATTCCCTTTCCTTCTTCGTTTCTCTTTCCTCCCGCCCCGCCAAGGCCCTGCAGTCATCAGGATGGAACCCGGGGCCAACACACCCAGCTACAACCCCAGTCCTTTCTGTTCTTATTCCAAGCCAGAATCTTGCTACGTTCCACTGGCTGGACTGGAACTTGTGACCCTCCCGCCTCGGCCTCCTGGATAAGTCCCTGGAACCCCTGATGTTCCGTGTAGCGGGTGCTCTCCGGAATTGCTGGGCAGCCTCACAACCTGGCTGCCCCTCTGCTCGCCAGTGGACCTGGCAGGTAAGACCCCTCCTGCCTCAGTTTCCCCGCCTGTGAAGTAGGTGTCAGGCGGCCGGGCATGCCAGCCGCACACAGAACCTCGCATGCTCTAAGGGAACCAGGATCAAGCCCAGCGAATGCTCAGCGAGCGCGGAGAACCAGAGCCAGGGACAGGGGACCCCCTGCCTCAGGGACTTGCTGTGACCTCCGGGCCTCGGTCGAGCCGCGCCCTAGGCCCGGCCGCAGGATGGAGCGCAGAGGGCCCCTCACGCGGAAGGGCGGAGAACGGACACCCAGGCGGGGCGGGGCCCGGGCGCCGCCCTCTCGGCCTGGCCCGCGGCGGCCCCCGTAGCCGAGGTTCCAGCGGTGGGCGTGGCCCCTGGCGTGACCGCCGGCGGCCCCCGTAGCTCTCACCCGGTAGAGGCCGTACGTGCTCTCGGCGTGATCGAAGGGCACCAAGCGCTCGTCGCAGAAGCCCAGCGTCCAGCGCGCGAGGCTGGCGGGTCCGGCGGGGGCGGCGGCGGCCGGCAGGTCACGGGCCAGCATCGACACGAGGCTGCCGCCCGACAACCCGAGCGCAAAGCGGGCGCGGGGCCCTTCTAGGCAGCACGCGGCCCGCTGCACCACCAGCTGCGCCAGCGACGCGCCCAGCTCCTGCGGGCTCGAGAAGACGGAGATGAGGCCCGGGGCGGGCGCGGCCATGGCGGCGGCGGCGGCGGCGGCGGCGGCAGGGAGGCGGAAGCGCTCCCGGCGGCGGGCCGCAGTGCGCCTGCGCGAGGCTTCCCTGCCACTCCGGGTCCCGCGGAGCGGCCCCGCTGTACACATGCGCAGTCTTGGAAGAGAAGCGGGACAGGAGGGTGCGGCCCCGCTGTACACATGCGCAGTCTTGGAAGAGAAGCGGGACAGGAGGGTGCGGCCCCGCTGTACACATGCGCAGTCTTGGAAGAGAAGCGGGACAGGAGGGTGCGGGGCCGGCGCGGCCGTCTCTGCAGGCTGTGCCCGCGACCTGTGCAGGGCCGCGGCGGGGGGCCGGAGCAGCTCGGGGACGGCTTCCTGGCACAGGGTACACTTCTCTGGGCTTTGAAGTCCCTGCGTCTGCTGCAGTTTATTTCTTCAGTGGTGGTTGTTTTTACGTTTGTTTGTTTACTTGTTTTGAGACAGGATTTCGCTCGCTGTGTTGCCCCGGCTGGTCCCAAGCTCGCAGCCATGTTCCCGAGTGCTGCCATGCCACGTTTGCCACTCATGCCCCGTTAGCTCCACTTTTATTTCTGCAGTCTGAGTTTTATCAACATATAGTTCACCGTTTGCCTCTCGTTAAGCCTTGCCACGCTATCATGGTTACTACGCCCTGGTAGACACCTTCCGGTCAGGAAATGAAACTAGACCTCTGTGCCCCAGGTGAATGTCAAGAAAGTGGATAGATGACCACAGGGTAAGAGAAAAGCTCACAAACTATCTGTAAGTTATGTGCACAAACTATTAATAACACAATAAAAGAACAAGTTTTCAGAGGACAAAACATCTGCGTATACCTACAAGGAAGACAAATGGTCAGTGACACAAGAAAAGCCGTCCTGTCCACCGCCCATCAAGGAGTCTATATCAAAGTTAAATCAGGAGAAAATAAGAGCAAAGTAGGGCGTGCGGTGCACCACGCAGTCTCCACTATCCCAGTCTGGAGCCCACTTGGGCAGTCTGAGACACCGTCTCGTGAAAACCTAAAGTTGGCCAAGGTTTTAGCTCAAGTGCTACCGCGTCTACCTTGGAAGCACAAGGGCCTGAGTTTGATCCCTGGTATCACACACACAAATAATAATAATAAAGGGCTGGGGCCCAGAGATTCAGCTCAGTGGTTAGGGCCCCTGCCTAGCAAGAGCAAGGTCCTGAGGTGACCCGAGTAACCACATATAACAAGACGGGGCAGCAATCAGTGCCACACACCACCGTGCCGGGGGTGGAGGCTCACGCCTATAATCTCACCACTCGGGAGGCAGAGGCAGGAGGATTGCTGAGTTCCAGGCTTGCCTGGGCTACCTAGTGAGCGCAGGGCCAGCCTGAACTACAAAGCGAGACCTGTCTCAAAAAATAAATAAATAAATAAATAAAGCTGCTGGGGCCTCTGTGTCCCCAGGCACACAGTAGCGATCCGGATGAACAAAGCCAGAGGTCTTCAGTCTGGGAGGGCCTTCAGTCAGCCAGGCCTGCTCCCCTCCATTCTGGCCACCGACGGCGGGTGCAGGAGCAGCAGGCCAACTTTCACCCTCCCCTGGGCCTGCCGAGGCCCGGGGCTGCCACGCTAGCCTCCCTCAGCCCTGCAGGTGGACGGGGGAGGGGCAGTGCTGCAGGTTTATTGTGCACGCAGGATTAATTTCCAGTCTCCTATTAATGGTTTTAGGAGAGCAGAAACTGTCCTACACTGGCACTCGTGCCTGGAACCACAGCTACCTAGGAGGCTGACGCAGAAGAATCCAAGATTCAAGCTCAGTCTGGTGAAGGTAGTGACTGTGAAGCTGTTTCTAAATAAAAGCTGGGGGGGGGGGCGCTGCAGCTCAGCGTGGAGGCCCCCGCAGCGTTACGTGAACGCTTCGAGCTGACCTCCTGGGTCAGTCGGGTCCATTCCCGCGGGGACTCTCCGCACAGGCCTCCCTCACCAAAGCCTCCGACCGCGGCCCTGCAGCCCAGCCGTCCTCCCGTGCCCGCGCCGGCCCATCGCCGCTGCCCTCCCTCTCGGGGCCTGGGGCGGGCTGGACACCCGCCCCGGCGCGGAAGGACCCAGGAGGCCGCGGGGAGGGTCACCAAGTGCGGGGGCCGGCGGGAGCCCTGGACGGACATGAACTGACTGCGCTCCACGGGTTTATTTATTACAACCAAGGAGGGCAGAAACCCCGCTGCGTCAAAGGGCCGAGGGGCGACACAGACCCAGGAGAGGCGAGGCGGAGTCGGCGCCGAGCGGGTCGGGCCGCAGGGCGAGCCCAGGCGCCACCCAGGGGACGCGCCGCGCGGGCTGGCACGCCTTCTCGGGTGCGCCCGGCCCGGCGTCCTCGGCGGGGACAGAGCGGGCGGGCAGGCGGCGGCCAGCCCAGGGTCCGCAGCGCCCACCGGGCCGCGCAGGGCGGGAGCGCGGCCGGAGACTGGCGGCTCCCGGTGGGGCCCAGGTCGCGGCGGGGCCGGCCGGGATCCTAAGGCACAGCGGGCCGCGTGCAGGCTGCGGGAGCCGCCCAACAACCTAGATCGCCAGCAGGGGGAGGGGGCCGGAGAGACGCGGGAGGCGGCCCTGGAGGGAGGCGCAGCGCCCGGGCGTCCGATCGCCGCGCGGCAGGTGCGGGGCCGGCGACGAGTCAGTCCCGCCGGGCCGGCCGGGCCGCGCACGCTCCCTGGCAGCTCCGCGGTCAGAGCGCGAAGGCGCCGGAGCAGATCTGTGCGTGCACCGCCTCGTCCAGCGGCAGGTAGTGTCCCTGCTTCAGGTCCAGGAAGAAGAGCCGGTCCGAGGTCTGGCGCGGGTCGAAGCCCTCGCGCTGCAGCCGAGTCTTCTGGATCTTGAAGGTGCCTGTGGGGAGGGCAGGGTGGGATGGGCAGAAGGCTCCGGGACCCGGCCACCACGTGCCCCCAGCCCGCCGCCGGCCCCGCGGTGCCTGGGGCACTGGCCCGGGCCTCGCCCACCCGGTCGGGCTCCTCGCTCCGGCGTCAGCGGGGCCGAGCCTTGGGCGAGGGTCCGAGCTCTGCAGTCCGCACGGTCGCCTTTGGCTCCGCGAATGTTTGTCGATTAAGTTTTGTTTTGTTTTTTGAGACAGCGTCTCGCTTTGTAGTTCAGGCTGGCCCAGAGCTCACTGTGTAGCCCAGGCAAGCCTCCAACTCAGCAATCCTCCTGCCTCTGCCTCCTGAGTGCTGGGATGACAGGCGTGAGCCACCACACCCGGCACCGTGGTACATGGTGCTGATTGCTGGTGCCCAGCATTGTATGTGGTTATCGGGCTCGAACTCAGTGCCTTGCGCTTGCAAGGCAGGCGCTGGAACCACTGAGCTAAATCTCCGGCCCTGTCCATAAAGTTTTATTGGCACGCGGCCACGCCCTGTGCCGAGCTCCTTTCCCGGGCCGCGCCTGCGCCTGCGCAGTGAGGGCCAAAGGGGTCGTCTGCTCCTTAGGAAGTCTCCCCACCCCCAAACTTAGGACGGCTTTGTGAGAAACTACGCTCAGGGCTGCGGGTTTGTAGCATAAAGTGAAGGTGGCCTTAGGTACTACCGTCGGGAAGGTAATTTTTTTTTTTCCCTCTTGCAGTATTGGGGATTTAATTCAGGGCTTTCACACTGAGCTACATCCCGCCTCCTTTTATTTCTTTAAATTTTAAGATAGGGCCTCGTTAAGTTGCTAAATTGCCCAGGCTGGGCTCGAGCTTCAGGCCCTCCTGCCTCAGCCCCCCAGTGTCCTGTGGGAAGGTAATTTTTTTTTTTTTTTTTTCTTTTTGGAGACAGGGTCTCGCTTTGTAGTTCAGGCTGGCCCTGAGCTCACTATGGTGCCCAGGCAAGCCGCCGCGAACTCAGCAATCCTCCTGTCTCTGCCTCCCGAGTGCTGGGATGACAGGCGTGAGCCACCACGTCCGGCATTATATGTGGTAACCGGGGATCGAACCCAGGTCCTTGCACTTGCGAGGCAGGCGCCGGAACCACTGAGCTAACCCTCCGGCCCGGGAAGGTAATTTTTACAAACAAAATTTCAAGAGTACAAACCATGCAATGTTTAAAAATCTAAATTTGTCTCAAAATTAAGGGTTTCTGGGCCGGAGGGTTAGCTCACTGGTTCCGGTGCCTGCCTTGCAAGCACAAGGTCCTGAGTTCGATCCCCGGTAACCACATATAATGCTGGACGTGGAGGCACGCCCACCAACAGTCCACACCGCATACCACAATGCGGGACGTGGTAGCTCACGCCTGTCATCCCAGCACTCGGGAGGCAGAGGCAGGAGGATTGCTGAGTTCGCGGCAGCTTGCCTGGGCACCATAGTGAGCTCAGGGCCAGCCTGGGCACCATAGTGAGCTCAGGGCCAGCCTGAACTCAAAGCGAGACCCTGTCTCAAAAAGCAAAAAAAAAAAAAAAAAAAAAAAATTAAGGGTTTCTTCTCAACAAACGGTATTATGGACAAAGTTCACAAACTCAAGAATAACGAAAGGGGCTTGGCTGTGTGGCTCAGTGACGGGCACTCGCTAGCACGGGGAAGGTCCTGAGTTCCTTCACTGGTGTTCAGAAAAGTGCTTCTGATGTGTGGAACTGGTAAAGAGTTGACATTTAAATATTAGGAGAAACGGACATAAATCAAAAGGAAAAAGGAGCCAGTGTGGTGCGGCATGCCCATTATCCCAGCATTCTGCAAGGCTGAGGCGGGAGGGTCGCAAATCCCATCCCAGACTCGACAGTTCAGTGACTTAGCAAGACCCTGGCTCAAAATAAAACACACAGAAAGGGCTGGGGTGGAGCTGGGTGTGAAGGCCCTGGGTTCAGCCCTTAGAACTGCCAAAAATAAAAATGTTCAAGTTATGTGAAGACAGGTGCGAGAGCGACCCCGACGCGAACTTGCGGAGGCCGGAATGGACGGGCGGGTGCCCGCGAGGCCCCAGGAGTTACTGGGGAAACGCGGCCCGGGGGGACGGGGGCGCCGCCCGGGACCCTCCTCGGCCGCAGGAGCGCGCGACGGCTCCGGGCACGGGCGGGCCCACCTGTGGTGTCCACCTGCGGGAGCAGGCGCAGGAACACGGGCCTCGCGTAGGGCGCCAGCACCTTCTGCAGCTCCTGGTACATGGGGTCGGGGTCCAGCTGGCCGCGGGGGTCCGCGATGGCCGCCATGCCCGCGCGGCCCTCCACGCCTGGGGAGACAGGGTGGCTGAGGCGCCGCCCGGGCCGCGCGCCCTGCCCTGCACTGAGCGCTGCCACCGCGCCCAGCGTGTGCCCCGCGCGGCGGCACCCCCGTCCCCGGGCCCTCCGCCGCAGCCCGTCCTGCCGCGCCCGGGGCGCCCCGCGACCCCGCTTGCCTGGCACGGCCACGCCGTACACGGCCACGTCCGTCTGGCCCAGCAGGCGGCTGAGCACGCCCTCCACCTCGGTGGTGGACACGTTCTCGCCGCGCCAGCGGAAGGTGTCCCCGCCGCGGTCGCGGAAGTACATGTAGCCCAGCTCGTCCATCACCAGCACGTCGCCTGCGCAGCGCGAGCCGAGAGGGGGTGTCTCCGAGGGCGCCCGCCCGCCCGCCCGCCCAGCCGCCCGGCCGCGCACCGGAGAGGTAGGCGCTGTCCCCCTTGCGGAAGACGCTGTGCGCGATTTTCTTGCTCGTCGCGCTCTCGCTCACGTAGCCGTCGAATCGGCGCAGCGGGTCCTGCTGGTCGATCTGGCCCACGAGGAGGCCGGGCTCCCCTGGGGAGGGGCGGCGGCGGATGAGGCTGGCGCGCGTGGGGGCCCGCCGGGGACAGGCGGCACTCACCAGGCTGGCACGGGATGCAGAGGCCGCGCGCGTCGCGCAGCGGCTCCATGGTGTCCTCGTGGACCTTCACCAGCCGGATGGGGTACACGCGCGTCAGGATGCGGCTGTTGAAGCCGCAGGAGCCCACCTGGACAGAAGGTGTGGAACCGGGGCGTGCCCGCGCTGCCTCACCGCAGCCTCAGGCCCCGCCAGGGCTGCCCTTCGGCCTGGGGACAGGAATGGATGGCGTGCGGCTGCGGCTGCGGCTGCTGGTGACAGCGAGGGCCGAACCCAGCGCTTTGCGCCGAGCTCTAGCCTCAGACCTTTTTGTTTTGTGACAGGGTCTGGCTAAGCCAGGAGTTGCCACAGGTGGGCTAGGGCTTGAAATCTTCCTGCCTCAGCCTCCCACGGTCCGGGGTCACAGGCGTGCACCCCTGGGCCTGGCTCCTGACAGAGTTCTTGCCTCCCGCCTAATGCTAAAGGCCCTGCCCCATTTGTGGAAGAGTCTGCTTAGCCGGGCATGGGGCACACGCTTGTCGTTCTGCTCCCGGGTCCCCGAGTGGTCAGCCCCGTGCCTGCCAGCCCCTGGGTCCCCGGGTGGTCAGCCCCGTGCCTGCCAGCCCCTGGGTCCCCGGGTGGTCAGCCCCGTGCCTGCCAGCCCCTGGGTCCCCGGGTGGTCAGCCCCGTGCCTGCCAGCCCCTGGGTCCCCGGGTGGCCCGCCCCGTGCCTGCCAGCCCCTGGGTCCCCGGGTGGTCAGCCCCGCACCTTCCCGTCCATGTTGGCGATGCTGCAGTTGCACTCAGTGGCACCGTAGAACTCCCCGATCTGCTGCACCCCAAAGCGCCGCACAAACTCCTCCCAGATGGCGGGGCGCAAACCGTTGCCCACGGCCAGGCGCACCCGGTGCCGAGCCTCAGCCTCACGTACTGGCTGCCGGAGCAGGTAGCGGCAGATCTCGCCGATGTACTGCACCACCTGTGGCACAGACAACCCGCGCTGCGGGCCACGCCGCGCCCGCTCCTGGCTCCCCCGGCCGACCCACTGCCCACCGCTCATCCTGGCGCCTGGCACGGAGAGAGTGAGGCTCACAGAGCACCGAGCTAGTTGCCGGGGTCGGGGCAGAAGCAGACTGGAACCACGATGGGGGAGGGGAGCACCCACAGCCACCGCTGTCCGCGGAGCCCTCACCGTCAGCGCAGCGCTTAGCCCCAGTGCTGGGAGGCCGAGGCGGGAGGACTGCAGGTTCCAGCCCAGCCCAGGAACCAGCAGCTCAGCCAGAGGCTGTCGCGAAATTAAAATTAAAGGGCCAGCAATTTAGCTTAGTGGTTCCCGGGTCTGCCTTGCAAGCTCAAGGTCCTGGGTTCAGTCCCCCGTGACCACACACCGCAGAGCCGGGCATGACGGCTCACGCTTGTAACCCCAGCACTCAGGAGGCAGAGGCAGGAGGATCGCTGTGAGTTCGAGGCTATCCTGGGCTACGTGGTGAGCTCGGGACCAGCCTGAACTACAAAGCGAGAGCCCTGGGTTCGTTTTCAGCACTGCAGCTCAAACAATGGCCAGGCAGCATCTCACCCTGAACTGAGAGATGGGACCTGGGACGAGAGGTGGCTCTGGGGACCCGGGTAAACTCGACCCCCTGTGCCCTCAGTGTCTGCACCGTGCTGTGGCGGGGAACCCCTGCCCACAGGCTACCAGACACCGTGACTGGCACTGAGCTAGAGCTCATCACCCGGGGCCGTGCGCTGGAGGCCTTGCCCAGAGGTGAGCTTGAAGCTGATCAAATACCTGGACCGAGCCAGGGGCAGCGGCCAGCCCTGCCAGCGCCAGCAGGGGCCCCGCACCCCGTCCGCCTTGGCTGTACCACCGCCCTGCTGGCCTCGCCCACTCCGAGGCATTTTCTCTTCCTTTTATGGCACTGGAGATTAAGCCAGGGCCTTCACACTGAGCTACATTCCGGCTGTTTTTATTTTTTTTTTTGAGGCAGGTCTTGTTCAGTCACTGCAAGCTTCCAGAGCGGGTAAGGCTGGCAGTCCTCCCCTCGGCCTCCAGAATGCGGCAGGCGCCCTGCCCTGGACTAGCAGGCTCGGCGTGGGCACAGGTGTCCCGCTACCCCCAAACCAGGGTCTGACCGAGGCCTCACACAGCCGTGTCGGGTGCAAAGTGCCTGCCGCAGAGAACCGGGTCCTGGGCTGGGAAGGGACAGGGCCCTGCCGAGCTAACTCCCGGCCAGGTCAGCGTGGCGCCCGTTCAGTCCCTGCCCCTGAATCGTGGCTTCCCTCACTGAGCCAATGCGTCGCTGGGTAATTACAACCCAGTCCTGGCCTGGTGTGTTCTCTCCGGCAAGGGGGGCAGTGCCTCCCCTGACAGCTGGTCTGGTAGTCTCGCACTGCCGCCAGGTGCCCACTGTGCCCTGCTCTTCTCTGTGTTCGTATCGGTACATTGGGTGCCTCTGACCCCGCTTCCGCTGTGAGCCTGTGCTCTGCTCCCTCTCTCCCTGCGTCCGTCCGTCTGCCTCACCAGAGTGCGAAGCTCGAAGACACCAGGCCCCGCCCCGCCGCGGGAGTCGGGACAGCTGCCCGCGCCAAGGCTTCACCCCTCGGGCTCCAGGCACACGCAGCTCGCAGCCTGCCCCGCACAGCCTTGGCGCTGACGTGTCCCGTGGCTGGGAGAAGAGGACACGTCTAACACAGCGACACCGGGAGCTGGGCCCGGCACCCCGGAACCGTGCCGCTGTGCCCAGCGGGGGCTGTGAGGAGGGCCCGCCTGAAGAGCAAAGCCAGCTTCAGTACCACATGCGACCCCAGCACGCCAGAGGTCCCGGACAAGAGAATCTAGACCAAGAAGCGGGCCTGGCTGCCAGGGGCTGGCGAGGCCGGCTCCGGGACTCTCGGCACAGGCGCCTAAGGGGACAGGATTTTCCAGGCCTGCAAGTGCCGGCCTCGTGACTGCAGCGAACGGTTCATTTCCGCTCTGCCTCTTGGGTGCTGCGGCTGGAACACAGGCCCTGGGCACACTGGGCAGTCAGCTCCTAGCCTAGGCCCTGCAGGGTGGGGGGCCCCTACTGATTATGCCCAGAGCGGGCCGTCAAGGGTTCGCCCCGCAGCTGGCCCGTTAGGCGGGAGTCTGATGCGCACGTGACTCTCCTGAGCGCCGCCCCGGCTCACGGTCGGCATGACCTGCCCACGCATCCGCAGCACAGGCCAGAGAGGAGGCCTGCGGAGCTGGGGGCTCATCGTGCGCGAGCAGTGTGGCCGGGACAGGCCACTCGCGCCCAAGTTCCAGCCACGGCAAGACCATCTTAGGAGGACACGGCTCTGACCACAGCCGTCAGCGTGCTGTGTCCGAGTTGGAGGCCGCGTCTGTCCTTCCCAGGCAACCGCCCGGCCGCACGGACTGGCACCGAGCGAGCTCCCGTCGCCCTGACTGATGGCAAGAAACTTCAGTGCCCTGGGCCAGCCGGGCCTCTGCTGGGTCTCCTTTCTGTTCCTTTAATTCCATCTTTGCTTCTCCAGCCTGGACAGGAGACGGGGCCTGCGCGGGTGGAGGCCTCCCACGCGGGGCCGGAGTCTGGCCCAGCGCGTGTGACCAGGGCACTCCCACCCGTGGCCCCAGGCTTTCCCGGTACTTTTCCTTCTTTGCTAGTGCTGGAGCCCAGGGCCCCTGGACAGCCCCACCGTGCTGGGTCCACCAGGCCACGGCGGCGGCCCTGGCCCTCCACCTCTCCCCCCGCGGCCCCTCCCAGGCGCAGGCTGCACTCCGGCCTCCTGAAGCCCCCAGCTCCCCAAAGAGCAGCCCGCAGGGGGCCACGGGCCTAAGGAGTCGCCCTGGGCCCAACCCCAGCTGCACTGCATGCCTCAGTTTCCCCACCCAGGAAATGGATGCCACTCCTGTGGCCACTCGGGAGATGCCGAGTATTTACAAGGCTTTTCAGCCCAGGACTGGGAGGAGATGCGACCAGTGGCCGGGTCGCGGGAGTAGGGCCGGGGCTGCATGGACCGGGACCGGACCGGTGGGGCCTTACCGTGCAGTTGTACTTGACACAGTCGTCCCAGAAGCGGCTGGCGGAGAACTTCTTGCGCAGCACCACGGTGAGCCCATAGACCAGGCACTGGCCCACGCCCATGATGTTGCCTGCGGGGCGCCGGGGCTGAGGCCTGTCCCACCCCAGGCGCCGCGTGGCCCGGCCCCCGCGACCCGGCCCCACCCCGCACCCTACCTGCCGAGTGGTACAGGGGCAGGCAGTCGTACAGCACGTCCGCCTCGCGCATGCTGTAGGCGTGGTGGCCGAAGGCGGCGATGCGGTAGTATCTGGGGGGCGCACCCGGGACACAGTGCAAAGGTCACATCTGTGACCTTCCTGCCTGGCTCCCTGAGCAGAGCACCCCGGGGTGGAGCAGATAGGCAGAAAGCAGATGGGACCAGGGCGCAGGAGGGGGTGGCCTGCAGACCGGGCAGAAGGTGGACCCCGAACCCGTGACCTGGCTGCAGCAGCTTGGGGGTGCCGGGTCAGTCTGGGCCCGAGCACCTGAGCCCCACCTGCTGTGCACCACGATCGCGGCCTTGGGCAGCCCCGTGGTCCCCGACGTGTAGATGTAGAAGAGGCGATCTGCGGAGAAGCGGGTGTTGGGGGTGGCTGGGCCTGCGGGCGGGGCGCCGGCGGGCCCTGACTCACCGTCCATGCCCTTGCCCGGGGGCCGCTCCAGGGGCGCGGGGCACGCCTCCTTCAGCATGGCGTCCAGCAGGCGGCTGTCGGGCAGCACACTCTCGGGCCCCGGGCCGCCGGTGCAGAACTTCACCAGGCTCTTCCCGAGCTGCGCGCTCACCTCGGCCACCGCTGCGGCCACACAGGCGTCACCCGGGCCCCGCTGGACACACCCGCCCCGGGCCCTGCGGGGCCTCGCGCTCAGCCCACCCTCAGCTCATCTTATTTTGACGTGGGATCGGGCTGCGCTGCGCAGGCCGGGGCTGGCCTCGGGCCCTCCTGGCTCAGCCTCCCCGGAGCGGGAGGACGGTGCCCGGGTGGGAAGAGGCCCGGCCCCCCAGCCCCCTGCCCGGGGCCCTCCCCGGCTGCCTGCCGCCTCTCACCCGCTGCCATCTCCCCGCCATAGATGAGCGCCTTGGCGCCCGAGGTGCCCAGGCAGAAGGCCAGGGGCTCGCGCCGCAGGTTGACGTTGAGCAGGGCGGCCACCACGCCCGCCTTGGCCAGGCCCAGCCACAGCCCCACGAACTCAGGCCGGCCCTCCAGGAAGACGGCCACCACGTCGCCCGGCGCAAAGCCCAGCTGCTGGAAGAGCCGGGCCACCGCGTTGGAGTAGGTGTCCAGCTGCGCGAAGGTCCAGCACACACCGCTGCCCGCGTCCACCAGCGCCAGGCGCTCGGGCTGTCGCTGTGCCACCTCCTGGAAGATGCCTGGGATGGTGTGGCCCAGGCGCCGGTGCCGCCGCAGCTCCAGGCGCACGCGGATCAGGACCGAGAGGCCGCTGCAGGGAGGGATGGGCCACGGTCACCGCGGCGCCAGCCTCAGCACCGCTGGGGCGGGTGCCAGGGCAGAGCCACAGGGCAGGTCCAGACGCGGCCTGGGGCAGAGCCCGTGTCCAGCCGTGTCCCGTGCAGCCACCCCGCTGCGTCTGCACCGTCTGCCCGCCGGCTGCTCCAGCTCCGCCCGGCCACCCACCCTGAGCTGCCCACGGCACCCTCCACCTCTGCTCTGCGGCCTCTCGGCCCCAGCCTGTGTCCCCTTCGAGGCCCGAATCACTGTCACATCTGTGTCCTTGGAACCAGCAGGGCGGCCCTGCCTGCGACCCCAGCACTCGAGAGGCCGAGGCAGGAGGTGGGATGTTCGGGCTGGTTTAACTACGCCCCGCCCTCCGTCCTGCGTCCGCGGCCCTCGCGCCTGGGCCAAGCGGGTCTGAGGGCAGCACCGGCAGACCCACAGCCCTGCCGCAGCGCAGACGGGCTCTGGGGACACAGCACATCTGTGGTCGTCCTGCCTCAGCCTCCCGGGGGTCCCGGGCGGTGCAGGGGCAGGGGTGGGCTCTCTCGGGGATGGGGCCAGGGCACTGAGGCCCCTGGGGCCCAACCACAGTGTACACGCGCGCTCACGTGCGTGCACAGTGCATTCCACAGCCAGGTCCCAGCCACAGGCCTGGGCGCCACCTTGGACAGCAGCCCAAGCCACCCGCTTCCTGTGCACAGAGACCACTGTCCGTGGCCCTCCCGGGGACTCCAGAGAGGAAGTCAGCAAGTGGTTCAGGAAGCGGGTCAGGTCTCACGGAGTGAGGGGGGCTGCGTGGGCGGGCACAGATTTGCTGAACCTGAGTCTAAATTCAGCACAGAGGGCAGGCAGGGTGTGGTGGCTCAGGCCGGATTCCCAGGACTCCGGGAGGCTGAAGCAGGATTGTAAGTTCAAGCCCAGCCTGGACAACGTGGTGACTTAGCAAGACCAGCCTCCAAATAGAGTCCTGGGTTGCAGCTCAGCGTGAAGGCCTCGGGCTCCATCCCCAGTAGCACAAAAGAAAAACTCAGCACTTTACGTGGCTGCGAGCACGGAGCACGCCCTCGGGCCCAGCCCCACGCAACTGGTGTTTCAGGCAGCTGAGCTCACGCTGTGCCTCAGTCTAGCCGCCTGCAACACGGGGTTGGTAGGCATTTCCTCTTTTGTTATCGCAGCCCTGGGGAGGCAACCGAGAGCCTCAAACCTGCTAGGTAAGCGCTCACTCCGGGCTATATCCACAACCATGGTTTGTCTCCATCTTTAGGGTTTTTCTTTTCTTATTTCAGACAAAGCCTAGATAAACTGACAGGCTGACTTCCAGTTTGCAGTCCTCCTGCTTCAGTCTCCCCAGTAGTAGGGACGACAGGTGTGCGCCACCATGCCTAGCAATGTCCCCTCTATACAGGGCTGTGAGAACAATGCCTGGTACCCAGGAGGTCTGTGCAACTACACTAGTCACTGCAGCTACTGGAGCCGAGGCAGGAACCGCAGCCTTTTTATTTCTTTAATTGTTTTGTTTTGTTGAGACAGAGTCTCACTTTGTAGTTCAGGCTGGCCCGGAACTCACAATGTAGCCCAGGCAAGCCTTGAACACACAGCAATGTTCCTGCCTCTGCATCCCGAGTGCTGGGATGACGGGCGTGAGCCACCACGCCCGGCTATGTCTTTAATTTTGAGATTCATTCTCCCTAAGCTGCCCAGTCTGGGCTCAAACTTGTGATCTTCCTGCTTCAGCCTCCCAGGCACCTGAGAGGTCAGGTGTGCAGCCTACACCCAGCTTCCCCAGCCCTTTGATTCTGTTCACTGGAACGAGAGGGGTCCTCCAGGCATCAGGGACAGGGCCCTGGACTGTCTCCCACGGTGCCCCACGGACGAGCCACACCAGAGATGCAGAGGGAAGGGCAGCAGAGGTCCAAAATGTCTCCCACACCTGCTGCGTGCCGAGCCACAGTGGCACCGAGGTCAGGCCCTCTGTCCGTGTCCCAGGAGCACAGTGATCAGGGCCACGCTGCCTGCCCCGCCCCTCAACAGCTGCGTGACCTGGCACATCACAGCGTGCTGTCCTCGGTGTGCCCTCTTCAGGAGGAGGGAGGGGTGCTGGGGGTCGGGGCGTCGGAGGCCTTGCCTGTGAAAGCTGGCACATCACGAAGACATGCCAGATGCTCACAAGTGGTGGCCGTCCCGTCACCGAGTGACAAGCACATGGGGCGACAGTGTCTGGGGAGGGCGCGGGAGGGAGGCGAGGCCGGCCGGCATGGGAAGAGCAGAGGAAAGCCGGGCTGGGCAGAGGCCGGGCTGGGACGAAGCACGTACATGGGGCTGCAGGAGGAGGGACCGCTCAGGAGCGCGGCCCAGGTCCTGAGGGAACCAGGGGCCACAGAGGACACTGAGCCGGAAGACCCACAGAGGCTCGCTGCACGGTGGCACAGCGTCACCGGGCAGAGTGCCCACGGTTCCCGGCGAAGGGAGCGGGCACAGCAGGGCATCTGGGCCCAGGAGGCGCGGGCCAGGCGGGCTGCTGGGTCCCGGGGTGTCTTGTGGAGGATCAGCCGTGGCAGGAGGCTTTCCCTTGGCAGGGTCACCGCACCCCAGGCCACGGCTGGAAGAGGGATCTGCGGCGCCGGTTCCGAGGCAGGGACCTCCCGGGAAAGGGCTCACAGCAGTGTGCCACGGCCGGCCCGGGCCCTGTGCTCGCTCAGGACTCGCTCCAACGCCTGGCCTGCCCTTCCTCCATCCAAGACACGGACGCGTCAGGGCGACAGTCGCAGGCCCAGAGCGGAGGGCCAGCTCTCCACACCAGGAGGACCAGGGCAGTGAGAGGCCACTCCGCAGAGGGAAGGGCGCTCCAGAGCCGGGCACAGTGAGTCCGGGGACGCTGCCCGCTCCCTCCCCGCCTCTCTGTGAACGGTGGCTTCATCCTTGACACGAGCGCAGCACTTGCACCCCTTGGGGCACGCCGGGCCTGCACACACGTTACCACCGCCCCGCCTGGGGCTGCTTCCCACACGCACCCTGGGCCCCGGGGACGCCCGCTGCAGCCCCCCAAGCACGTCCCAGACACACCTCACTGGCCTCCGCGACTCCGGCTACACACAGGCCCCACCAGGTCCCTCCGGAGAGGGGAGCTCCAGAGACCCCCACACACGCGAGGCCACCCCCGAAGCTCCACACAGACTCCAGACTCAAAAACACCCTAGTCGCGCAGGCACCTCTGAGGCTTCCTGGGAAGCACCCCACGTCTAGACACCTGAAGAGCCTCCAGACACCCCAGAGGCTCCCACAGCCCCCCACACTCCTAATGGGAACCCAAGATGCTGGCGTTCCTCAAAGACCCCTCCGATCCCACGAGCCCCCAGGAACCTCCCAGAACACGCAGTCACCACAGCTCCCTGGGACGTCACAGCTACCCTGAGGCCCCCCGGGTGCCAGCCGGGCCCCCCAAAGTCTCCAAAGCCGGCCTCACTTGGAACCAACAGGGACTCCCAATCTGTCACCTGCAGGCCCCTAGCCCGTCACCACTCGCGCCCTGGCCTCGCCCCGTCCCCAGCCACTAAAACCGTGACCCTCGAGCCCCCCAAGGTGATGTCCCCCCGGGCTGGCCAGAGCGACTCACAAAAGGTCCCGCCTCGCGGTCAGGCAGACGATGCGCAGGAAGCGCCAGCCGCCGCTGCCCACGTAGACGCCCAACGCCGCCGCCGCGCTCCAGGTCCACGGCAGGCCCAGCAACCAGAGCAGCGCCAGCGAGGCCACCGAGGCCGGACCCGCGCCCGGGAACCGCATCCTGCGGGACGCGGAGCGCTGGGATCGGCCTAGGCGGCCTCGCCAGCCCCGGCCTGAGTTCCGCCCCACCCGGGCCCGCCCCTCAGGCCTTAACTAGGACAGGCTATGCGCAAGGCCCCGCCCCCAGGCCCGGGATTGGCTTGGTCCTGATAGACTCTGCCCCCAACCCGGTGCCCCGCCTCCATGCTAATAGTCTAACGAACCTCCCCACCGGCTTATTTGCATACGTCAGTCATTGCTAGACTCAGTCCCAAGCCTTGACCTTGGGCGCGAAGCTCCGCCTCACAGCTTAGCTCTGAAAGCCTGGTCTCCCGTCTTGCGCGACAGCACCGACCCCTACTCACTCATGCGTCCAGGGCCTACGCCCTGCCCCGATACGGCCCCTGTCCTTCTGTCCCTGAGTCCGCCTTGACGAGCTCGCTCATCCAGTCACAAATCGGCCCCTGAGCTTCTCGCCGCTCGCCGGGCCCCGCCCGCGGGCTGGCCTCTAGCTCCGCCCTCAAGCGCCAGTCTCAGCGTGGGGCCCCGCCCCCTGAGCTAAGCGCGGCCCTCCCCGAGGTAGGCCCCGCCCCCGCTCCAGATTTAGCCCCGGGGCGGAGGCGCCGTGGATCCCCGGGAGCAGCGCAGTGTTTCTGCCTCGCAGCCCCAGCCCCGCCTCCTACCTGTGTCGCTTTTAGCTTCTCTTCGCGCCGAGCAAAACTGCCCTCCTGCCCCAGGCTGCGACCATAAAGAGCGCTTCGCTCGGCAAGAGAGCCGACGGCCAACGAGACCCCGGGCTAGAACAGCCCCGGACGACGGCCGCCTCTCCAGGGCAACCGGCCTCCGCGCGGCCCCGGCGCGAGCGGAGGGAGCGCGTGGCTCTCGAGGGGCGTGGCCTGCCCCGGAGCCCGGGAAGTGGCGGCCGCTACCGCCGGCGCCGGCGCTGGGTTCCTGCCTCGGCCCGTCCCGACCCAAGCCCCAGAGCCCTCCGGCTTAGACGCCCTCGGGGGCCCCGCCTCGTCGCTGGGCGTCGCCGGGACCCAGCCTCCCCACCGCCGGGCCTCGCCCCAGCACCCACAGGACCTGGAGCCCCGGCCAGGGCCCGGGCCCGACCTGGGCGCCGGCAGTCGCGGGGCTGGACGCGCAGGCAGGAGGCCGAGGCAGGGAGGCGCCCGCAGCGGCGCCGTCCCCGGCGGTGCCCAGGCTGCCGGGCCCTCCCAGCCCCTCCGCCCTGCCCACTCGGCCCGGCTCTGCCCGCTCGCTTGGCCGACCTTCCTTGCGCCCTCCTTGGGAGGTGCCCAGGGCCAGCTGCCAGCGCCACTGGAGGACGGGGCTGGAAGGCTCACCCACCCCCGCCCCCAGCTGCCATTGGTCCCCAGCGCCGCGCGGGAGGGGATGGGGCCCAGGACAGGCCCGAGCCAGCCTGGCCCGCGCTGCCCCCGGGCTCGGGACCAGCCATGACCGCACAGCTGCGATCTCGTCCTGTGGCGCTGTGGGTCACCTCACTGCTCAGTACAGAAACAGGACAGAGAGCCAGGTAGCCAACCAGGCCTGTGAACCTGGCACTCTCAGAGGCTGAGGCAGGAGAGCGGCAAGTTTGCGCTCAGCCTGGGCAGTTTTGTGACTTGGTGAGATCCTTTCTTAAAATGACAGAAATAAACAAAAAGGGCAAGGTGAAGTCCTGGGTTCAACCTGCAACACAGAAAGAAAGAGAAGCAGGGCAGGAATCTCCCTGGCAGCTTCCAGCGGCCCCCGGGGTCCACTCACAGGGCGGGCCGAGCCCTCCTTCCCCAGGCCCTCCTCTTCCTTGTCGCCTGCACCTGCCCAGGCCCTGCCCCTGCTCCTTCCCTCAGCCCCGATTTCCTCTTCTGTCCTCCTCCCTCCCGTCCGGTTTACTGGGTTTACCAAGCCCCAGCCAGCGCCTAATCCAGTTCCCCAGCTCCCCATCAAAAAGGCTGTGAAGTGGGAACGGACATATTTGGCTCAGTGGGTCTGACATCTGCCTCGCAAGCGCAAAGCCCTGAGTTCCATCCCCCATAACCACACACACATGCCCGGGGTGGACTCACGCCCACCGGCAGTCAGTACCACACACCGTGCCGGGTGTGGTGGCTCACGTCTGTCCTCCCAGCACTCGGGAGGCAGAGGCAGGAGGATTGCTGTGAGTTCGAGACTTGCCTGGGCTATGTAACGAGCTCGGGGCCAGCCTGAACTACAAACCCTGACTCCAAAACCACAACAAAACAAAAAATGCTGTAAAGCCCAGCTTTTTTCTTTTGCCTCCTTTTTTTGGAGGGATAGTGCTTCTTAAGATTGTTTCACCATGTGGCCCAGGCTGGCCTCAAATGCTGGAGTAACAGACGTGTATTTTTTTTTTTTTTGAGAAAAAGAGAGAGGGCAGCATGGGGTTCAGTCCCCGGGGCCAGAGCGCCTGTGTGGCAAGGAGCCCTGCTGGGCATCGTGGTGCCCACCCACACACAGTCCAGCTACTGGGAGGCTGAGGCAGAAGGAGCACAAGTCACAGACCAGCCTGGGCAGCACACTGCGACCCCGTCTCAGAGTTAGGAGCAGAATTCCCAGCAGTAGATGTCACTGTCCCCGTGGACCTCAGACGAGGCACCGAGGTGCTGCCCCTCAATGCAGCAGCACATGTCGGGCTCGGGAGCCAAACCAGCCGGCCCTCTCGGGGGTGGCCAGGTCGGCCGCCTGTCTGCTCGGTGCCGGGCCCCCCCGTGCCGGGCCTCCCCGCGGCTGACGCGCCCCAGCCTCCGCTGAGCTCCAGGCTTCAGGTCCATGAGAGGCGCTGAATAAGCCCCAGGCCCCGCGTGGAGGCTTCGCGCTCAGGACAGGTGTGCTCCCTGGGGCGGTCTTTCTTTCTCAGAGTCCTGCACTCCGACAAAGAGCTACACCCACAGGGCTGGGCACGGCGGCTTCTCTTCTCTGTGCCCACCTCAGAGGGCACTGAAAGTACCTGAGGCTGCGACCGGGCCCCTGCTGCCCTCCTGGTCCTAGTGACTCCAGGCTGCCTTGGCGGAAAAACCCTCCTGTCTCTGCCTTGAGTTCACAGAGCTGCCTCCTCGCCTGCCGCTGTCTCCCTCCCCTCTCCTCCCTGTGCTTTCTCACCCTCTTCCCCTCTCTCTGTCTCTGTTCTTGAGATTGAACCCAGGGCCTTTGCGGTGAGCTCACACCTCTAAATCTTTACCCACTCGTCGGACTGTGTTTTGAGGCAGGGTCGTTCAGCCCTCCCGCCTCATCCTCCTGAGTGCGGGGACCACAGGTGTGCCCCACCACGCCCTGCTCTTGTTTCTTATTGAGGGCATTTGTGGTTGGATCTGTGACCCGGGAGGTACACACGCACGCGCGCGCGCGCACACACACACTCACATACACACCCGGGCTGGAGAAAGGGTTGACGCTGTTGTCTGCGGGGGACGGCCGGATTGTACCCCCGGGGGCCCCAGGCAGCCTCCAGTCCGCCGCCATCTGGGTCACAGCGGGCGGTTGCTGCTGCCATCTAGTGGACGCGCTGGGGCGCTGCGAACCGTCCAGTTAGGTGGCGGCTGCCCCCAGAACCGGCCCCGGGTGAGTCCCGGGGACGACGAGCCAAGGTCTGGTGAGGCCCAGCCCCGCGCCTGCGCCGTGGCCGCCGCGGTCGGCCCCTGCCAGGCTCACGGCCGCCCGACGACGCGGATAGACACCGGCCTGGTAGGGCCCGGGGAACAGGACCTGCGGCCCCGCTGCTCCCCCAGTCGCGTTCCCTGTGCTCTGGATTCCAGGTGGCCCCGGAGGCTGCGGGCCCCCAGGGGAAGGGCGTGAGAAAACATGTCCAGAGCGTGGCGCGTCCCTAGCGTCCCAGCACAGGTGGCTGAGGCAGGAGGGCCACGAACCCGAGCCCGACCCGGGCAACTTAGCAAGACCCCGTCTGCGAACCAAAACGAAAGTGCTGCGGCCTGGCTCTGCGCGCAGCCCTGAGCTCCGGCCCCGCCAGCACAGGAGAAGCTGCCCCGCGCAGTTCCGACGCTGCTCCTGGCCTCGGCCCCCGGCGTAACCACGTCCCGGCAGCGTCCGCGTCCTATCAGGCTCCGGTTCCCCGCCGAGGCCCCAGACACGGGGAGCTGCGCTTATGTTCCCTGCAGACCTGCCCAGTTTACTGAAGGCATGTGAGCGCCTGTGATTTGGGCTCTCGAGGGGTCCTGGAGCCCGCACTCTGGATACTCTTGGGAGGTCTGAACTTCGCCGAGTAACTTTTTTTCCCCTTTTGAGGCAGGGTCTCCAACGTAGCCTGGAACCCATGCGATCCTCCCGTCTCAGCCGCCCAAGCGCCGGGCCCACCACACGAGGGCGCGCCTGTGCGCCCCGTGACCCAGCAGCGGGCTCCCAGGCCGCCCTGGGCCCCAGATCCAGGTCGGGAACGGGATTAGCGGTCCTGAAGCGGCTCCGCGGCGGCCGGGCCATGGCGTCGCTGTTCTCCGGTCGGGTCCTAATCCGCAACAACAGCGAGCGGGACCTGCTGGAGACCGAAGCCGAGCACAGCCGCCGCCTGGAGAACCGGCTGGTGCTGCTGTTCTTCGGCGCGGGGCGCTGCGCGCGGTGCCAGGCCTTCGCGCCCGCGCTGCGCGACTTCTTCGTGCGCCTCACGGACGAGTTCCACGTGGCGCGCGCCGCGCAGCTGGCCCTCGTGTACGTGTCGCAGGACGCCACGGAGGGGCAGCAAGCGCTGTTCCTCAAGGGCATGCCCGAGCGGTGGCTGTTCCTGCCCTTCGAGGACGGCCTGCGGAGGTGAGCGCGCCGCGGGGAGGCCGAAGCAGGAGGAGCCCGGCGGGGGCAGCCCCCGCAGAGCCTGCGCCGCACAGGCCTGCGGCGGGCGCGGGGCCGGGCGCGTCGCGGCGCCGTCAGGCTCCGTGCCGCGCCCCGCAGGGACCTGGGTCGCCGCTTCTCCGTGCGGCGCCTGCCGGCCGTCGTGGTGCTCAAGCCCGACGGCGACGTGCTCACGCGCGACGCGGCCGACGAGATCCAGCGGCTGGGCCCCGCCTGCTTCGCCAACTGGCAGGAGGCGGCCGAGGTCCTGGACCGCAGCTTCCTGCCCCCCGAGGACCCGGACGAGCCGCCGCCTCGCAGCCTGACCGAGCCGCTGCGCCGCCGCAAGTACCGCGCGGGCCCGGCGCCTCGGAGTGGGCGGGGGCCGCTGGGCGGGGCCGGGGCCGGGGCGGAGGGCGGGGCCGGGGCGGAGGGCGGGGCCGGGGCGGAGGGCGGGGCCGGGGCGCTGTTCTGACCCGTCCCTGCACTGCCGGTCCGCGGACTGCCAGCGGGAACTGAGCCCTCCAGGTGGGGGCGGAGCCGGGTGGAGGGCGGAGCCCGCAGGCGAAGGCGGGACCTAGATCCATCCCTGGACGGCCTGGGGGCGGGGCCCGCGGGGCAGGGGCGGGGCCTG
>PVIC010029540.1:0-22473 GCA_004025085.1 Thryonomys swinderianus
AGGCAGGCGCTGGAACCACTGAGCTAACCCTCTGGCCCAAGAATTTTTATTTTATGTCAAACACATAAAGTTGATGGCCTTTAAGAAAAGTAAGATGTAACTGTGATAATCCAAAACATGTGGCAAAGAAAATGACCACTTTTATCCAATTAGAATAAAGATATTTGGTAAACATATGAAAATTTTGAAGGCCTGATTCCTCTTTTTTTTTTTTTTTGGAGACAGGGTCTTGCTTTGTAGTCAGGCTGGTCCTGAGCTCTCTATGTAGCCCAGGCAAGCCTCAAACTCAGCAATCCTCCTGCCTCTGCCTCCCAAGTGCTGAGATTACAGGCATGAGCCATCACGCCCAGCACTGTGGTATGTGGTACTGGTTGATGGTGGGTGTGAGCCACCATGCCCAGTATTGTTGTATGTGGTTATGGGGGCCGAACCAAGAACCTTGTACTTGCTAGGCAGGCACCGGAACCACTGAGCTAAGTCTCTGGCCCTGAATATGTAATTCTTAAAAATATCATTGTAGTACATTAGAATTCTTAAGCCTCTGAGATCTTTGTATCTGACAATATAGTTTCACTCTCCAAATTCATACTGCCATTTTTATTTTTAGAAGACATATTTAATTTCTATGCAATAATTAAAATGCACCTACTGCACCACTAAGGAATCATATTTAATATGTGCATAACTCTATGAGATGGCAGACTGAAATCTGATCATATCATTGTATACTTTTTAATGCATAATTTCTCTTTCCTGTGTCCTTCCAGTTTAATATATATACATGCATGCGTGTAGTTTGTTCCCTTTTCTCAAAGAAAAAAAATATTAATAACATGAGATATTTAAAATCAGTGAAGTCCATGAAATTCTGTGCTCTTATGAGAGTTCCTGGTCATAGCAGGCATGAGGGGGCTTAGGCGATGCCACTGTTTGTAACTGGAAGATATGATTTAACAATGCAGTTGTGCATATAGAAATGAAAAAAAATAAACTACGACATAAGAGAGAAAAATGTCATTAATCCCTATCAATACACGTGCCCTGCTTTGGCCATAACTATGCCACCATTCTTGTCACTTTCTGAAGCAGTTCCGGAAGTCCTTTCCTGAGTATCATCAGTGCACTGTCATGGCTATGTCTGTGTCTGAAGTCATTCACAGTGCTTGTCTTTGACAGCAGTTTTGACTTTTGCCAAGAGCCCCCAGCTGCTGGGTGTCATGTAGGGGAGGGTGAAAAGGCTGTAAATCGGCTGAGGACACGCCCTAAGGGCACTCAGCAGGAGCAATCATGACAGGCATGCCAGTACCTTACAAAGACACTCTCAGAAAAGCTTTTCAGAATTGCTTCAGAAGATGACAAGAATGAGGTAAGAGTGTTTGAAGCAAGCAGTGGCGTTTTGAAGGGGATTAATGCTGATGAGTTTTTCTACATATAATTAAACATTCACTCTGTGTTTCGATCGGTATTTGAGTATCTTTCAGATTCAGTTATGAGACATCATGTGAGAGACTTATATCCTTTTCTCATAATTACCAAATTGGAGCCAACAATTGGAGTTATTGATACATAGTTCCCATTGCAAGTCTTACTTTCAATTTGAGTGTGACTTTCCTCTCTGAAGAGTAACAGCTTTCCGCAAGAAAAACAAACCTGTGAAAGTGCTGGTTGATTGAACATTCATTCCCTTTCCTGCTTTGCAGTGAATATAAACCAACTCTGTTTCAGCTTTTGCACCTACTCATTTTCTACTTTAGAGCAGCTTTTATGCTAAGAAAATGTCTGAAGAACTTCTATCTCCCGGGAAGAAAAGTGTGTTACATGTCAAAGCTGCAATTGTTAAAAGACTGTAATATTTTCAAAGGGTGGGAATCAAGGTCAAATCAAAAGGCTAAATCCCTTTACTTTCCTGCATATATTGTTTGCATTTCTCTTCTCTCTATTATAATCATGTCTATTTGCTAAAAGGTTATGCAAAATAAATTAGGCTTTTAGAGCACTGACAACTCAGCCATAGAGAAATTCTTCCTTCTTTTTTTTTGCACTTTATACGTGAACACCTGCTACACTTTTAATGAGCTTTAAATTGTACTTTACACCCATGTAACAAGAATGAATATTGCTCTTTAGTTATAATCAAAGAAAGTATCAGTATGACTTGTTGCTAAGAGCAACAGGCCGTCAAAAAATGATATTTCCTCCAGTAACAATGTAGATAGATGGGTTCAGGTTGATAGATGAAAAATATGATTTATACAACATTGAGAGTTATCAATCTTTTAAATTTTCTTGTCTCCTGTGATTTAAGAGGAATTTGTCATTGCTGTATGGCTCTACCCATATTATTTTCCTTCATTCTTATCTTTGCTCTTTTAGTCTTTTTGTTTCCTAGAGGCCCAAGGATGAAAATGAAGGTTTACATTTATGCCTTCATTTTTTCTGGCACATTCAAATGGATAATCTTTTGGAAAGATTCAAAGATACTCAGGAAACTCCCAAATATAATGATGTACAGGTATTTTGGTCCATTTTACCCAACTTGTGATTTGCTTTTCCGTTTTTACCCTATAGAAGTGGCCTCCAGTCACTGTTCAGTTCCTTCCTGTCGGAGTTTTCTTCTGTGACAGACACGCAAACTAGGAACGCAGCATGGCGATTTGGCGACAGAGTCCCCTGCACGGGAAAAATAGCAGACTCCGCGGCCATTCAGAAACAGACCCTTGTGCAAAATGCTATAAAGTTAGTGCCGCTTACTCAAAAAGAAATAAGTGAGTGGAAAAGAAGATCACTAAGTAAGGTATCATTCAGTGGAAGTAGCCCAAAGGGCCAGGTTGGAGGGATGTCTGTCTCCCGGGCAAGTGTCTTCCCGATGCCCCAGTCAGAAGCCAGGAGATCAAGAACAGCGCGACAGAAGACCCGCACCACGGGTGTCTCCAGAAGAGGCTGCACCGGCCTGTGTTCTTGGCTGCCGGGCTGAGTCCCGCCTCCTCCTTACCTTAGCTTGAATCATACAGAGGAGACCTATGCTTTATATAAGCTGGTCGCTGTTCAGACTCACTGTCTATGTTGATTCATCTAAATTAAGAACGGAGCTGCCGCCTGTAATCCCAGCACTCGGGAGGCAGAGACGGGAGGATTGCTGAGTTCGCTGCGGCTTGCCTGGGCACCATAGTGAGCTCAGGGCCAGCCTGAACTACAAAGCAAGACCCTGTCTCCAAAAAGCAAAAAAAAAAAAAAAAAAAAAAAAAAAAAAAAAAAAAAAAAAAACAAACAAACAAACAAAAAAAAAACAAAACGGAGCTGCCCTTGATGTGGTGACTCTGTTATTTAAAATGAAATTGAATTTATCGGCACATTTTAGATACATATTATGATCAGATCCAACGTTAAAAATTTCTATCCAACGTTAAAAATTTATACCTGCACATGAAATATCTTCTCATTTTTCCCATTCTCTTGCCTTCCCTACAACCTCCAACCCTTATATAGGTAAGCTTTGTCTCCATTTTTTTTTTTTTTTGCTTTTACTATCAAATTTTGTCTGAATGTGGAGGTATCACACACTAAGGAATGGAAAGACAAGAAGACAATAGACTTGGGAAAGAATAGACAATAGAATGGGAAAGAATATATAAAAGTTTGCGAAAGAAAAAGAAAGCACATGTATATAGGGAGTGGGGGTTGTGGGGTGGGTAGGGATATGGGTAAAAATGAGAATTAATTTGTGTGATACAATGGTAGAAATTCCCCAATGTTGAGTGTGATTGTGAGTTGTATATAAAATGTCCCAATAAAGAATTCAATTTAAAAAAAAAAGTTTAAGAAGATGAAGAGGAGAAAACAAACAAGGGAGTGAGAAAATAAATTCCTGTGTTGTTCATAATCCCTATTGGGAAAACAATGTAATGACTAATTGGGAAAATAGTCAGCATAATAGATTCCATTTCTTCAGCTTTCAATTTTCCCATTTTCATAGAGAAAGCTATTTAATTTTTTAAAAAATGAATACAAATGTGGTAAATAATCATTTATTTGTCACATATTTCCTAAAAATAATTTACCTTTGCCTCTATAAGCACACTTTACTGTTCTTTTTCAAAAAGAGAATTTAAATGTCTCATTAAAAAATGGAAAAAGAAGTGCATGTTTTCTTCTTATCGCATGTAACAAAAACTTCAAAAAACGTTTCGTTTCAAAGCTCTTCAATATGCAAGCTATCTATTTATACTAATTATTCAAGCCTTGAGAGACTGAAAACCAGGGATAGAATTCTCAAGAGCAAAAGCAATTCTGCAAGTTATGTGTGAGCTTCCCTAAAATTCACTGCTTCCATTTAGAACAGCTTCAGACAGAATGCTCTGTTTGGCATTTTAATTCATCTAATAACAATGATTATTATTTATAATAAAATAATCATAATTGTATTCATAGTTTTGTTTGAATTGGCTATAATGACATGATTAAGAATGCAAAATATAGGGCTGGAGATTTAGCTCAGTGGTTCTGGCACCTGCCTGTCAAGCATAAATCCCTGGTCCTATTCCTGCTAACCACACACAACAATGCCGGGCGTGGTGACTCACACCCACCAGCAATCAGTATCACATACCACAGTGCCAGGCATGGTGGCTCATGCCTGTAATCCCAGGACTCAGGAGGTAGGGGGAGGAAGATTGCTGAGTTTGAGGCTTGCCTGGGCTACATAATGAATTTGGGGCCCACCTGAACTACAAAGTGAAACCCTGTCTCAAAAAATAAAATAAAAAGGAATGCAAAAAATGTCCTCATGCATAATATAATGAAATACAAACTACTGGAAATACTATGTGATCATTCATTTGACTGTGAAGGAACACAGAAATTAAAATATATTCAAACAGATAACCATATTTTTTTGATATTCTATAAGACATTATCCGAGTCAGACTATTTTTCCTTTTTTTTAATCTTATTGCTTACTGAACACAATACACACAATTTGGGTGAGAGAGTGGGCCGAACTGTACCAGAAAAGGGTACAACAACTAGAAAGCAAAGACGATCTGTATTTAGTGTTATTGGAACTTCTACAAATGGCAGAATGACATGAAGCCTAAACAGAAGAAAAAGACTGAAAATTGAAGGAAGAGAATGCCTTGCTTTGGATATCTCTATAATTCATTTCCCAGAAGATGGTATAAAACATTAAATATGACTGACACATGACTGTGAAATTAAGTAGGAGTGGTCAGAATGAGGATATTTTCTTTATTCTATGAAACATCTGCTGACTGCACTGTAAGGCCAGTTTGAATGCTGGGCCTGTAATACAGCCGTACTTCGGTTAGTAAAAGCTTTTGTTTACAAAGGATTTGGTTTGCTAATAAAAGCATTTGGCAAAACTTTGTCTTGCAGACTTTTCCTGGTGTCAAATACGTTTGCTGCCATCTTTCCTGCACAAACACAAATGTATTATAACACTTTTATGTTTCTAAGATATTTTTCAGGTACCAAAAATCTGATCATTGCAGTCTTTCTTATTTCTTTTTCTAAACAGTTTAATGCCAGCTTCCATATATGGGAAACTGAATAGCAGCAATAGCTTTCATCTTCTTTCTGCTCCTCCATTATTGATGGCCCCAATCATACCTGACTTAGAACACATAGGCTCATAAAAATAATAATTTTGACATTGGGGACCAGTAGCCCCCTAAGCCTTTGAGTTGTAACCATTAATAGTTGCACAGTTAACATCCCTAAGTTCTGAGACTTATTTAGAGTTGCAAAAAAGAAAATAAAAAAAGTGACAGAGACTATTTTATGACAGACCACACTAAACTATATCCCTCACCCTTAGTGCTAGACTAAGCTAATTAGCCTAGGTCAGTGATTGTTTTTAGTTAATAAATGCAGCCGGGTAGCTATACTGCTATACATAGATATGGGCTCTTCGTATTTGAAAACAATTTATAGAATAATAGGGACAGAACAAAGGAGAACCACAGAAGTCTCTTCAAGGAAGTGTTTAATTTTTAAATGCTTTCTCCCAATGTGATAATATATTAACAGAATGATATTTTAATGGAAAAATACTAATCATTTATAATAGAGTGCAGCATTAAATGTACACTTTTATTTATTGTTCAGTAACTTGAAAATTTTTAATAAGAAATTTTATTTCTGTTATTAACCCTTTTGATGTATAAATACTTGATTTTTAAAAATTTTTATTGGTATATTTTATTGCTACATTGTATATACACATCACAATTACACTCCACATTGAGAATTTGTACCAGTATATGACACAACTTAATTCTCATTTTTTCTCCTTCCCTGCCCACCCTACCTCCCCCCACCCCTATATACACAAGCATTGTTTCCTTTCATTTAACCATCATTTTTTTTATTTCTTCATTATTTACCCCTAAACCTCATTACCCTTTGAATATTTGCTATTTCATAATATTAATCATGTATTCTAGAACACATTTATAACTTCAGTTTCTCATACCTGAGAACATATATGATATTTACACATCTGTGACCTATTTCACTTATTTTTAATTTCAATCTTTATTGGTACACTATATACACACATGATGATCACAAACAATATTGAGAATTTGTACCAGTATATGAAGCAATTTAATTCTCATTTTTCCCATCCCCCACCCACCCTACAAACCCCCACCCCTGTGTACATAAGCTTTATTTCCCATTTTTATTACCATCATATTTTTACCCTTGTTACTTACCCCTGCACTCCATTTTCCTTTGAATATTTTCTATTTCACAATATCTACCATATATTCTAGAGCTCATTTATATCTTCAGTTTCTCACATGAGAAAAAAGATACGATATTTACAGATCTGTCACCTATTTATTTTACTCATGAGTATGTCCTGAAGGTGCATCCATTTGAATATAAATGACTCAAACATCATTCTTTAAGGCAGAGTAATACTTCATTTTGTAAAGAAAAACACATTTTCTTTATTCAGTGTCCAGTTGATGGGTATTTGGGTTCTTTCCAAGATTGAGCTATCACAAACTGAGTTGCTATGATCACGGGTGAATATATGACACTTTGATATGATTCTTTTAATTTTTTCATGTACATACCTAGCAGGGGAATAGCAGGGTCAAATGGGATCTATAATCCAAGATTTTGAGGAATCTCCACCCTGATCCTCACAGTGGTTGTACCAGTCTGCATTTCCACCAACAGTGGAGAAACATTCCTTTTTTCCCCTACAGCCTTGCTGTATTTGTTGATTAATTTTGAGATAGCAGCCATTCACTGTGGCGTGAGATGGAATCTCAATGTTGTTTTCACCTGCGTGTCTCAAATGTCTAGTTTGTTGAACATTTCTTCATATGTTTCTTAGCTGTTTTTACATCTTTCTCTGAAAAGTGTCTGTTCATTTCAGATGCCCATTTTTGAACTGGATCTTTAAATTTGGGAGGGCTGAATTTTTGAGCTCTCATAACTTTTAAAAACACTAAGATTGATAAAATAAATTACAATCTCTCATTTCCCCTGTTTATCCTCTGTGTCATGTGATACTCTCTTGACTTGTGGTTAGATTTTCATTATCATAATTTGTTTTATCACCTCATTGTAAGTTTATCCTGCTCCTCATTCATGTCTTAACATATTTCAGTCCATAAATAGACACTTCTTCCTTCCCATAAAATCAGACTGATCAATACAATACATAAACAATAACTTTTTTCCCTCAGTGTTGGACTTCAATACCTTAGAGCTTCAGGGAAAGATCAGGATGATCTCATCTTTATAGAGAAAAAAAATACAAGGAGATTTAAGTGAAGAGTGATCAAAGTTGCTCACTCTCAACCCTGTTCACAATGAGGGTCAGTGGGTCGGGGTGGGGGAGAGAGAAGGAGGAAGATACTGGTACCCCCCCCCCCAGCAGCGGGACACAAATTTTGACTTTACTCACTTCATGATGGCAAGAGAACAGAGTATAAAATCTCCACAGATTTGTAGAAAATCTAAGTTCAGAAAGATATTGAACCTCCTTCCTTGATAAATCTCAAAGAAATCTCCATACCTTAGAGTGCAGACTGTTGCAGGATGTGCTCATCTGAGAAGTCCGAGGACAGGAGAGACCAGGACTTCTGAGACAAGGCGGCTGCAGGAGAGTGATTGCCGCGGGGTAATCTCACCCGGAAGTGGTGAGTCACTGAGAAGCCCCCGGACTGCACAGAGCCCAGGAAGAGGAAGCTGCAACAGAATGATCATATGCATTGGAGAAAACACAGTTGGCTCACGAGGAGTCAAATGCAAAGATCCATATTGATAGGAAACAGTAGTGACAGAGTGGCTTCCCATGTCAATCATAGAAGCAAAAGAATTTCATCAGAGACCCAGGTACACTGTTAATGACTTGGAGAATACAATTTTAAGGGGACCATTAGTCCTTCAGGAATGGAGGAAACCTTAAACTGTCTGAGCTTAATTTCCTTTTATCTTATGGAATAGTTGCCCATGTTGGAAAATCAGTTACCTTATAGGAAATAGAATATTAAATTTCTTGCTCTCTGGAGGTTACAGTCCTTAACTGTGTGGAATCAGCCACATGCTCCACAAAAGAGCACACTGAGGAATTCAGTCCTGGAAAGCAGTGGTGAGACTGGGGTGAAATATCTCATGTGAGTCTTTCTCAGGTGGACAACTCAAAGAGAGATTAAAATATTCCCAACCTCCACATATTCTGCAATTAGGAGAACTTTAAAAGTTGGATACCATTAAGATGGACAATGTGGAGGCTGAACCTTATCTACAAAGACTGTCATTTTTTAGTTTTTAAAGAAACATTTATAATTTGTTAACAGTTAAGAGATCACATGTGTAAGACATTTTGATTGGTTGTCTGCATATAAAGGACAAAGCCAATTCTCTTTGCTTCTTTTGCACTTCTCTTGTTGATATAGCTAGACTCAAGCAGACTTGTTTGCATTTTGTTTTCTTTTGATAGTAGGAATTAAATTTAAAAAGACAATAGAGGGATCAATAACTCAATGTGGGAATTTTTATTTAAATTATTAACTTTAAAAACTAGTTAAAAAGCCAGAATCCATTAAAGAGACAATCAACCCAATATGCATAAAATGCACACATACTTTATTTTACATATTTCTACTTTACATAAGAAAATGTGCTTTTCTAATCATTCTCATTTGCCTGCTCATTGAGCTGTTCATTCATTTTAAACTGTTCTGCGTTTCCCTCTGTAAGAAACTGAGCAATTCTGATTAGTAGCTTTCTGCATACACATCTTTTTGTTCTTATTTTCAACTGTTACACTTTCACTTTTCATTTTAATGTAGCTCTTCATTTTATGACTTGTGATTTAGATTAATGTCTTTGATGTGAGGCACTAATGTGGAGATTTGATCATTTTTGCACTGACACGAGTATGAAACACATTCATTCACTCCTTTAATAAGAAATGGATATAGTAGGCATTTAGTGGGTAATTACAAATGAGAAAATGAAGTATGTCAGGGTCTTTGTTGAATAAAAGCAACATATTGTGTATTTCTATCTTTGTGAAGGAATAAGTCTTCCGGAGATGACTGTAAAGTAAGGAAAATCTTGAAAAGAAGGGTTTTAGGAAAGGGAAGGGCAGGTGAATAGACCGTTCCATGCATTCTGGCTCCACCACAAAAACCTGAAATCTTGCTGTTTTCCACATAGTCTGCATAAGCTGTGCTCGCCCACCATCCTGGTAACTGCACTGTGATCCACCTGGGATCATGGCAAGAGAAGAACTCTCGAGAAGAGCTGTCATCGGGATCTTTGTGTTTCACTTTGTAAACTGCCGGGAGCTGCTGCAAAGCAGTTTCTCAAGTATCTTCTAGTTCCTGCCAGGCCAAGTATTTCTATCCTGTTGTCACTGTCACTGGCACAACTGTGGACTGTACAACTATTTGGTCATACTTTCTGTCTAGCCCACTAGGGGTGGCGGACCACTGACCATTGATCTAGCCCCATGTTCCATCCCATGTACTGACAAATCTTCTTTATCCACTCATCAGCTTATGGACATGTGGGCCGTTTCCAAAACGTAGCTATTCCAAAGTGTGCTGCTGTATACATGGTCATGGATATACTGCAGTGGTAGGATGCCTTTAATTCTTTCAGGAAGATACCAAGAAGGGGAATATCTGGGCCAAATGGAACCTCAAGATTGCGATAAATGTGTATAGCAGTCTTGGGAGGATGATCATTTTCACTACTTTAGTTCTTCCTACCCACAGGTGAAAGATAACCGTGTATTTTCTGTGATCTCTTTTGATCTCCTTTTGCACAATGCTGTTATTTTCAATGTAAAGTTCTTTTTATTTCATTTTTCTGGATGCTACCGTAAAAAGTGTAACAGTGCATCAGTTTTCTGCATGAGAAACTTAGTATCTTTCACCAGGGAAGGCAAATGTCACAGTATTGCAAATGAGGATGTCCAAGCCATGCATTGTAAATTTCCAGTATTTACAGCAGTGACTTAGCAAGGAACTGGATTTGTCAAATTTGTAACTACAGTATCTCAGCAGAGTAGACAAGCTACTTAGATTTAAATCATATATTTTTTTCTGGGTGTGGTGCCTCACACCTGTAGTCCCAGCACTTGGAAGGCTGAAGCAGAAGGATCACTGTGAGTCTGATTCCAGCCTAGAATACATATTGAGTTCAATGAAGGCCAGCCTGGCCTACACAGCATGACTCTGTCGCAAGTTCCCAATGCTTCTTTAAGGTTGATTGTAGTCTCACCTTATCTGTGGAGGAATTGTCATAAGTCCTCTAGTAGATGTCTGAAACTGAACATAATACAGGACACCTTATATATGATTTTTTCTATACAGAAATGCATGGACATAATGCCTTTTACATGGAACAAAGCTATAAATACAGAAATATATAAATCTATATAGAAATATATAAATCATGTCCCTAGTGAGCAGAGGAGGGTGGTATAAAATTTCATCATGCTACTTAGATAAATGAGCAACAGAAGATAAAAATTGTCTCTTTCTGGAACATTCTATTTCATATTTTGGGTCCAGGTTTGTCCATGGGTGATTGAAACTGAAAAGTAAAAGTGCAGAAAATGGGAATTGATCTTTTTACAGGTGCAGTCATGAGCTTCCAAGTCATTGCTTTATTACACTAATTAATCACCGTTTCCACCAGAAGAAACTGTGGCGACTGTTTGGATGAAGTAAACACAACATCCTTCTCCAGTTTTATCTTCTAAAACTACTCTTTACACCTTTCAAGTCCACCCAAAACAACCCCTAAAGTTCTTTATTCTAAAGCATATTTTAGAAGCTTTCTCTCATCTGCCCAGCAATATTTTCCATTCCATGTATAAAAGCTTCTTTTACTTTCAAACCTTAGTTTTCTGTGTTGTCATCTTCTAAGGCTAAGTTCAAAAGCCACAGTCTACATGAAGTTGCTTTGGTTCTTGTGTTGAAATTGAGAAACACTCCATATGTTAAGGATTTACATCGTGGGGTAATTTTTCTCTGCCACCTGTCATAGTATCTTCAATTATGCGTCTTTATTTATGCAGGGTCGTCTTTCTCTTTGTAGTTTCAATTATACTTGGCAATGTACTCATCTATGTGAAAATCACAGACAAACTATGCTCTTTATCTGAAACAGGAACAATTAAAATATAAAGCTGAGACAATCCTTTGAAACCCCCTCACCGAGAAGAGACGACACTTGCTTAAACTTAATCTCACTGCTTGGCACAAGGATTGTTAATTTTGGAGTGTATCTCAGAGATATTATTACATTTGTGTACCATTAATGATTAATGTGTATTAAATCATTGTTCCTAATATTAAAAAGTGGCCTGTGTCCATCTATAGAGGAAAAACATGTAAGATTTAATTCTCTTATTGAACGTTAAGCAGCTATTAGAATATATGAAATAAATCTGTATGTATCAAGATGAAAATCTTGATACAAGAAGAAAAAAGTATGCAAAATGAAAATACAGTTCAGAAATTACAATATAAAGAAAATCAATATCAGGACAGAGAGCTGAATCAAACATGTTAATTTCAAGAAACAAAAGACTTCATAACTCTAAACACATGGTTAGCCCACTTCCTGTTACTTCGACCAAATCAATGGGTGACATAATTAACTTATTATAGCAAAATAATAAGTCTTTATTTTGGCTATTTTGGAAGTCCTGGTGCATAACTGTTTTAACTAATTACCTTTAGGTTTCTAGGAAAGCAGCACGCTGTAGGAGAAAGACGAGATAGGAAAAACTTATTTCATGGCTAGAGAAGAGGCACAGGTTGGAAGATGAATGGGACGGAATGATGTTCCCAGATCCCTCTAAGGGCATGTTCAAAATGACCCAGAAGACTTGCACTGGGGCACCGCACTGCCCAGTGAAGCCTCCAGGGCACCGAACTTTTAAAATGTGGGACTTTGGAGCTCAATTATGGGGAGAGAGGAACCCTTCTCCGCTGTTGGTGGGAATGCAGACTGTTACAACCACTATGGAGATCAGGGTGGAAATATATTTTTAATATCTGGTGTATATGCATCCTATGTTATCATGACCATTAAACAGAGTCGATTTGCTTCTAATGTCTTGCTTAGAATGTGACATCACACTGCACTTTTTTTTTTTTTTTTTTTTTTTTTTTTTTTTTTTTTTTTTTTTTTTTTTTTTTTTTTTTTTTTTTTTTTTAGACAGGGTCTCACTTTGTAGTTCAGGCTAGCTCTGAGCTCACTATGTAGCCCAGGCAAGCCTGGAACTCAGCAATCCTCCTGTCTCTGCCTCCCGAGTGCTGGGATTACAGGCATGAGCCACCAGGCCCGGCAACACACTGCACATTTTTGCAGGGCTCACTTGGATTCATCTATCTTCTTGGTCTTTCCTTCCTTATGATGATTAAAAAGTTTCAAGAGTAATGCTTCAATATCTTATATAATGTCTTTAACGAAGATTTTATCTGAGTCTGCTTCAGGTTGTAAGCTTTTGGTGGAAGACTTCAGACTCAAAGTAAGAGTCTCAAGCATATGTATCAAAAGTATCTATTATGTATACATACTCATATCAAGACTATGTATTAGCAATGTGACTTAATCATGGCTGATAATGTTAGCAAAGTCTGACATCATGGCATCATGTTGCCTCTTATTGCAGTATTCAGAAGGAAATCCTTCACTTTGGAAGTGGAAGTAAATTAAATGTAATTCTTCAGTAAAGGAAATTTGTCTATTTTATCGGTGGGTATTACTCATGGATATTTGTTGTACACTTCCGGTTATAATACTTGTTTTCTATTATTCCGAATGTCCCAGCTTTCACCTTCTATCCCTCTGATCTAGCCCAACAATTTTGGGATTTTCCAAGCTTTGCATACACTCCCTTACTGTCACATACTTCTAGCACATGCTCCCAGTTCATCTTGCATCCCTTTCCCCCAAGTGAAAGATAGGGTCACTCATTTAATCAGGTAGTCCTTCCTTCCTTCCTTCCTTCCTTCCTTCCTTCCTTCCTTCCTTCCTTCCTTCCTTCCTTCCTTCCTTCCTTCCTTCCTTCCTTCCTTCCTCTCTCTCTCTCTCTCTCTCTCTCTCTCTCTCTCTCTTTCTTTCATTTTGGTTGGTTTTTACTAGTACATATCTGCAGTCCATGATGGTCATACTCACCATGGGGGATTTGTACCTGTGTAGAACACTGATCTATTCAGTTTCTGTTCCTCACTCTTCCTTCACCCTTATTTGGCCTCCCCAAGCTGACACTGCTGTTTTACTAGTCTGTCTATTGCTCGGGATGACTGTCTCTTATTTGAAACTTCCCTTCTGGGTCCTTCTGGGTCTCTCACTCATCTGTTAATGCCTAACCTAGTAGTAAGATATGAGTTGATGGAGACTTTTTCTAGATTTCCATACCACTTACTGTTTGCTTCATTCTATTACACGTCTTCTGATTTTAGATAATAGTCTATAGGAATTATTTGTGGATTAAGCGATGGTGATATTCTTCATTACAGAGTCAAACATGCAGTAGAGAACATTGCCTGTGAACGATGAGAACTTTCTTAGAGAATGAAACTAAAAGGAACAGAGAATTTGGGGTTATGGGCCAAAATAGTTGCTGATGAGACCGTTTAGAAGGTACACTTAGTGCTAGTATTAAGAACACTTTTTTCAAGTTATTTTCTCTTCTCCAATGCTTGATTGGCACAATAAATTTTAAAAATACATTTTATTTTTTTGGTTATTTATAGCAATAGGATAGAATATTCAAAATGTTGGTTAAGGGCTGAGGATTTAGCTTGGTACCGCATCAACCTTGAATTTACAAGGGCTTGCGTTTGATCCCCGGTACAGAAATGAAAAATCTCACTTAATTTTTATTTCTTAATAACTTCATTTTGGAATAATATCTGAACTACCAGTAGGTTTCAAATGTGGTCTGAAGAGGTCTTGTATTCTTTTCATGATTTTTAATTTCTGATGTTATCTTTATATGCTTTTAAAAAAATTAAAAATTAACGATGCATTAAAGTTATCTATAATCCAGACCGTATTTAAAGTCAACTATTTTCTTTCACTTTCTTTCCTTCTTCCTTTTTTTTTTTTCTTTGTAAATTCATTTCCTCTTTCTGTTTCAGAGTCTGACTCAGGGCATGACAGGGCCATTCCTTATCATATCTGTCAGACCACTTTAGGTCTGGGACAGTATTTATTATCTTGATAACCTGAAAGGTTACTGTGATGGGATTTTAGCAATGTCTTCCACTGTGCCTTGCCATATTTTGGTCTTAAAATTACATGTGGCAATAGATGTGGGGAAACGGTGTCACAAGTTTGAAGTTCCTCTCTCATTCCATCCTATCTCAGAGTACATGGTAACTGTGTGGTCTCTCTAGTGATGTTAATAGCCATTGCTTTGCTAAACTAATGTCTGCCAGGCTTCTTTCTTTCTTTTTCTTTTTTAGTTGCAATTTTTCTTCCCTACCGTATTTTGGAAGAAAGTCACTAAAACTAGAAGATATTATGGAGGGAGTGGGATGGTAAAAATGGTTCCTCACCTCTCATTTGACGGCGTGTCTACATCTATTATTGGGAATTCCTTAGCAGAAGAGAATTGTCTATTTATTTGGTCCATTTACATCAGATTTGCCTTATAATAAGCTTCTTGTGTAGGTTGAAATATAATCCAATGCAATTTTCACGGCATTCAATGTTCCAGTGTCAACCACATGAAACTCTTTCCTCTAGTAGGTTTTTAGTCACCCGCTCTTGCCCTCCTGTTTCTCATCTTGCCTGTTCCCAGATTTCACATCTGCACTACCAGACAGGACAGAAAGTCAATATACGTGGACCCCTGCATTTCAGGATGACATGGGTGAAGAAGAAAACTTTTCCCTGCTGCATTTAACACTTTGTAACCCTACTTTCTACCACTTGATCACCCCAACAATTAGTTTGACACATGAGACATTATTAAAATACATTTACTACGATCAATGTGAAAATTAATAGAATGTGGGAAATGAGCTATCAAGCCCTCTGTCAGAGTAATCTGAATACTTCAAGGGACTTTCCTGGCCCTGACACTTGGATGTCACTCCCACCTCTCCTGTGCTGTGCTGTATGTGACAGCTGCATGAGTGATTAGATTCTTCTGAATCTGAACTCAGCATGCTGAGTGTATCATTTTATCTGAAAGGATGGAGCTAATGGAAAGGCTACATATATTTACATAAGGGACAGTGTGCCCATCGGCAGCTTATACTGACAAGAGTGCAAAGAGGAAGCCTCAGAATATCATCTGCATTCGATAGAAGACTTACTTTAATTTTTCAGAAAGGGCATGAATATTTTTGTGCTTTTCTTAAATTTAAATTTTCTATTCAGTGTAAAGTGACATTTTGTGAAGGAAAGAGTAATAAAATCAAGACCAGGTTATCCTAATCTCTCATCTGCTTTTGATGCCTTTGTATATAGCCTTCAGCTATTGCTTATAGTGAGTAGAGCAATAAAGTAGTATAATGAGAGGGTGTGAAATTTTCATTCTAAGATTTAATATTTCCATCTGTGTAATGCAGAAGGACAATACTCTTTTAGCAACATCATTATTGCCATCAAATAAAGTGAGCAAATAAAACACCAAGAATAGTATGTAGAATAGAGTAAATATTTGATCTTCTTTGTTGACTTCCTTCTCTTTTTTAAAAATTGAATTCTTTATTGGTGCATTTTATATACATCTCACAATCACACATAACACTGGGGAATTTGTACCAATATATGACACAAGATAATTCTCATTTTTACCCATATCCCTACACAACCCACCTCCCCACCCCCTATATACATACTCTTTTATTTTCAGAGTCATATTTATTCATTTCCCTCATTACATTCTCACACCAAATTTTCTTTGGAAATTTCCCATTCTACAAAAACTGTCATACTTTCTAGAGCTCGTTTGCATCTACAGGTGCTCATATCAAAGAGAAGATCTGGTATTTGCCTATCTGTGATTTATTTATTTCACTTATTAGTGTGTCCTTCAGGTGTATCCATTTGCACATAAATTCCTTCTTCATGAATAGATGTTCAGAAATTTTTATAGTGTAAATAACACATGTAGTTTTATTTTTAATGTATGTTAATATTTTGTGGTTCAACCTTGAATTAATTAACCTTCATATGTTACAATCTCAGTCTAATGTAGTTAGGAATTTTGCATGACACAGTTGATGGAGCACTGGTATAAATCCCCACAAGTAAAAGTCATACTTGACATTTTCTTATCAAAATGCATGAATTTTTATTCTCTAAAATCTCAAAAATCATTTATGAAAATCGTAAAGAACATTTTTTACTTCCAGACAACATGTCAATTCATATAATATCACCTTTAGAGCAAAGCTTACAAAGCTAAAGTTGCTCTTTTGTGATCATAACAAGTCACCTAGGAATGCACTTGGTCCTTTAAAGTTCACCGACCCCTTCTAGATTAGTAGCTTTGCTTCTGGGTTGTCATTCAGGGAGAAAGCTAGGGGAAGTAGGGGGTAAAATGAAAGTAAAATAGGAGCTTTACAATGATAAACATTTTCTAGTACTTCTTGAAAAAAAAACTGAACATATTTCTAGAAGGTTCTATGGAACACTCAGATGCCCAACTATACGTTGTTCCTTTATCACTTCTTTCCCCACTTAAGACTCACCTTGAATTTTTGTTTGTTTTCTGTTATTGTTTGTTGTACGTCATCTCAATAATACAACTGAGGAACTAGGGAAGGAACAGTCAGTTCATGCCCTGTGATCTTTAATCTCTAGGTTTGGCTCTTACTTTTTCTACTGCGCTGTACTTAAAAGTTAGGCATCGGTGAAAGCCAAATGAACATCACTAGAAGTAATGAAAGAGAAATAGGAAAGAAGCTGGTGGAGAGAGTTGGATCATCTCAATGTCCAAGAAGATTCATTTTCATTTCTATGGATGCATAAGTTTATCAAGAATTATTTTAAACAGTGTGAAATTGTAGAACCATCACGATAACACCCACACATGTGTCCACTCATGCTTGCTACACTATTTCCTCAACCTCATGAATATTTATGTAAATTTTATATAAATCATACAGCTACTCTAAGTAAAATATCTTCCAAATTACTGAAGAATGTCAAATACTATGTAATATGGCAGTGGCATTATATTTTACTAGTGTGTAGATTTATTTATTATAAATATATTTCAATCAAAATAAAAAAGATTATGTTTAGTTACTAGATTTGTAATAAATGAATACAGAATGATACTTAAAGTAAATGCTGAGTATTAGAAATTTATGTATGCTAAATTAATGAAAGATCATATTTCTTGTGATTAGTTATTTAATAAATACAATTGTAAGTACTAAATGGTTCAACAGTCACTTTCTATTGTATGTGTGTGCAGCAGCAATTTAAAGACAAGACATACTCATTGATCATCTTAATTTTCACACTTTCTTATAATGCAGTAAATTTTATTTCTATTTTGATCATGTATTATATTTGATACCTTCTTTGCTGAAATCACAAATTTTACATAGAGACAAGAGATGATCCTTTCAATTGTAAGAAATGTATGTAGCTTATAAATAACAGTACAAAAAAAGTACTTGTTGGGCCAGAGATTTAGCTCAGTGGTTCTGGCGCCTGCCTCACAAGCACAAGGTCCTGATTTTGATCCCAAGTAACAACATACAACACTGGGCGTGGTGGCTCACACCCACCAGCAATCAATACCGCATACCACAGTGGTGATTCATGCCTGTAATCCCAACACTCGGGAGGCAGACACAGGAAGATTGCTGAGTTTGATGTTTGCCTGGGCTCCATAGTGAGCTCAGGGCCAGCCTGAATTACAAAGCAAGATTCTATCTTAAAACAACAACAACAACAACAACAAACAAAAACAAAACACTTAACATTTCTTTCCTCATATTTGTAGCTATGGAAAAACTCTCAAAATATAGCAATATGTATTTCATAATTGTTAGCATGTTTTCTGATAAAATCTTAAATATTATTCAATAGTTGAAAAATCAGTGAGAGTACAAAAATAATAGTATACTCAGCAAAGAGAAGGCACTCCAATCATAAATTATAATAATAAAATAATAAGTCAGCCAAAATATAAAGCACTTTTTATTCAAACTGTTTATAATGCATACATTTATACTGTTTTTTAAAAGGAGATAACTGTTACACCCACGTTGTTTAAGACTAATCCCCGTTTCACTTATTTCCTTCAGCATAGCAATAAGAATTCTAATTCTCATTTTAAGATCACAGGTTTGTGTGTATGTGTGTGTGTGTGTGTATTTAGTTTTATAATTTTGGTTTTTATAAAACTGTAACTAGGGAAAATAGATTCATAAATATTTATAGTTTCCAACATCGTGTAGTTTAAATTTAATTTAGTGTGTGCTAACAATAAAAGTTTTCTTATAAGTTCCTCTCTAAAAATTATCATTTTGGTAGGAAACTAAACTTTAATTCTTGTAACCATCTATATACAAGGTAAAGATTGGAATCAGTTGCTTTTTTTCAATTATTGAGTTTATTGGTACATTTTAGATGTACATTATGGTTACATTCAGTATTATAAATTGTTACCTATAAATAGTATAATTTAGTATAACTTGATTTTCATTTTTTCCACTCCTCTGCCTTCCCTAACACTCCCCACTCCCATAGATAGAAACTTTGTTTCCATTTTTTAAAAATTTTAACAATATTTTTTCTCTTCCTTCATTACTTTCCCCACCTCTCTTTCTCTTTTACCTTTAAACAGTCTTCTTACTATTTCACAATACCTACCATACATACTGGACCTCATTTACACTTTCAGTTTCTCACACTAGAGAAAAAAATAGGGTATTTACACATGTATATTCTATTTATTTCACTTATAAGTATGTCCTCAAGGTGCACTCACTTAGGTTTCAGTGTCTCTAATTCATCACTCCTTATGGTTCAGTAAGCTTGGAAAGGAAGAGACCAATGTAGTATAATACACATAGGAAGAAGGTAAGTCTACCTAAAAGGTAATAAATTACTATGAAATAGCAAAAGGTAGATGTAGTCTCATTAATTAAGGTCTGAAATAATGGTTTGAAATAAGATATATTTAATATCGAATCTATCAACAAAAGCAAAAAGTGTTAACTGAGTTTTAAAATAAGTTCAACTTGTTTCATGAATGAAGCCTGTAGGAGTTTTAAAGATGATGGCATTGCAATATTTTATGTTACTATAATGAGACTTGGGTGAGTTACAGAGAAAATAGGTTGATCACATTATGGGGATCTCGGTGAGAGAACACACAAGGAGAGATCACAGGGAATGCAGGGAGCTCGAGCACAGGCAGGAGTGGTGCTGTGATTTAGTCAGATTTCTACTACAGTAACACAATACCTAACATCACCAAATTAAGAGATGATGGGTTTTCCCTGGTGCATCATTTCAGAAATTTCAGCCAATGACTGAACAGCCATGGAGTGGGGAACAACCCTGTTCACATGGAAAACTGAGGCATGTTCATGATCCAAACCACAGCAGGGTTGTTCTTCTACAATATCATCTTACAAGAACAAACCAACATCCAAGATTGGGCTATCACAAACTGAGCTCCTATGAACATGGGTTTACATATGCCTTTACAATATGATTCTTTTAATTCCTTCAAGGAGTATACTCCTAGCAGGCGAATAGCAGGGTCAAATGGGACCACTACTCCTAGTTTTCTGAGGAATCTCCACACTGATCTCCACAATGGTTGCACAACTCTATAATTCTGCCAACAGTAGAGAAGTGTTCCTTTCTCCCTGCAGCCTCACCAGCATTTATTGCTGGTTGATTTCACAATAGCAGCCATATTTTGTGCAGTGAGATGAAATCGCAGTGTTGTGTTCATCTGCCTCTCTCGAATGACTGGTGATGTTTAACATTTCTTCTTATGCTTCTTGGCTTCTTTGACTTCTGCCTCTGAGAAGTGTCTATTCATTTCACATGCCCCTTTTTGAATGCTAAAGAGGTTCTGTTCATAAAGTATTTGCCTAACTCAGTGTCTGGAAGAGCTCTATCTAACCTATTTGGCAGCAGGTTTATTGTTTCTGTTTTCTCAAATCCTTTGTGATTTTAGTTTAGTACATGGTGAAAGAGATATGTCTAACTTTAGTTTTTGGTAGGTGAAAACCCAGTTGTTCCAGCACCATTTTTTAAAGAGGCTGTCTTTCCTCCATTGAGGATGTTTGGCTCCTTTGTCAAGGATAAGGTGGCTTAGTGTATGTGGAGTTGTTTCTGGATCTTCTAATCGATTCCACTGGTCCTTGGGTCTGTTACTTTGCCAGTACCATGCAGTTTTTATCACAGTGGCTTTATAGTACAGTTTTAAGTTGGGGATTGTAATACCCCCTGCCATATCTTGGTTGCTTAGAAGTGCTTTTGCTATTCTAGGTCTCTTGTGGTTCCAGATGAATTTTTGGATTATTTTCTCTAGCTCTGTGAAGTATGGTGATGGGATTTCAATTGGAATTGCATTGAATCTATATAGTAGTTGTGGGAACAGCAGAGTTTGTGATAACCTAATTTTGGAAACAAGCCAGATGCCCATCAGCTGGAGACTGGATAAAGAAGATGTGGGTTTTTTTTTTTTACAAAATGGAGTATTACTCTGCCATAAAGAATGACAAGTTTCACACATTTATGTACAAGTGGATACACCTTGAGGATACACTAGTAAGTGAAATAAATAGATCACAGATATCTAAATACCATATCTTTTCTCCGGTATAAGACCCTGTAGATGTAAATAAATTCTGGAATGTATGATAGATTTTGTGAAATAGGAAATATTAAAAGGGAATGTGGTAGGGGAAAGTAATGAGGAAAAATAAATATGATTTGGAAAGAAAAAGAAAGAACATGGATATAGGGTGGGGGGTTTGGGGGTGGGTAGGGTTATGGGTAAAATGAGAATTAACTCATATCATGTACTGGTACAAATTCCCCAATGTTGAGTGTGATTGTGAGCTGTATATAAAATAGACCAATGAAGAATTCAATTTAAAATAAAAAGAACAAAGCAACATCCCACAAAAACTAAATCAATTGCTCCTGAAGGCAACACTCTCTGTGACCTAATAAGTATCCATTAGATGTGACTTCATGAAGGTCTGACCACCTCTTAACAATGCCATGCTGGGGAATCCAGCACAGGCTCAAACCTTTAGAAAATAAACAACATCTACAACACAGTGATATAGTCATACACATATATGATGATTAATTTTGATTGTCAATGTGGTTGGCTTGAAAGCCACCAGGATGATCACTAAACACTTCTTGGTGTGTTTGGGTAGGTCATCAGGTGATCTTGGGTACTATGTCTGGTTGTTTACCCCACACTCTTTCCAACCTAATCTCTTTGTTCTTCTGTGAGGTGAGCAATTTTTCTCCACTACATATTTCTGCCATGATGCTTCTGCCTTGCAGGCAAGCAGTCATGCACTAACCACAGAAACCATGAGCCACAATAATCCTTCCCTCCTATGAGTCCTGTAGGCCAGTACTCTATTCTCCCATAGCAACAGAAAACTGACAATTACAAATACAGAAATATCTTTCTCAGAGCTCAATATTTTTTATTTCTTCTTTATTGAAAGTATCATTTTATACCTATGATAACTGCCTCAAAAATACAGTTCTAGAAAATGGACACCTTATTCTTTTTTTTTTTTTTTTGCTTTTTGGAGACAGGGTCTTGCTTTGTAGTTCAGGCTGGCCCTGAGCTCACTATGGTGCCCAGGCAAGCCGCCGCGAACTCAGCAATCCTCCCATCTCTGCCTCCCGAGTGCTGGGATTACAGGCGTGAGCCACCACGCCCAGCGTTATATGTGGTAACCGGGGATCGAACTCAGGTCCTTA
>PVIC010029541.1:0-22468 GCA_004025085.1 Thryonomys swinderianus
ATCATTACAGCTTTTCCCAAGCTTGCTCCAAGCTCGCCGTTAGTGATGGTCATGGAGAGGCTCCATTAGAGCTCTCCGACCCGGCCGGAGGATCCTGGCTCCACTCTGTCTGCCTTTCTGAACGTAGGAGAACATTGTAGGCGGTGGGAGGACCTGCTTAATGCAAGATAGAGATGAGAAGAGAAAAATCAAGAGGATCGATCTAACAGAGCCTTAGCTAGGAAAATAGATTAGCTTTAAACATTGTCTCCTAATCACTCAGCACAGTGCTTGGTGCATAGCACCTGCTCAGTTCATTTCCTTCATTGACATTTTTACACTAATGGGGAGGAAGGGGAGAAAGGGGCCATCATGGACATGCTAAACAAAATGCAGAGAACAAAATACATGAAAGTATAAAACCACTCTTACTTCTGATTCTAGATGTTAGCCAGCATTTGGCATGATGTGTCCCTTAATGACAGGGATATATTGTGAGAAGTGCATGTTAAACAATTTTGCCATTATGTGAAATTCTTAGCCTATACTTGCACAAACCAAGATGGCTTAGGATCTATGATCTTAAGAAGCCATGACTGTTTATATGATACCTTGACTGAAATGTCATTATGAGACATAACTATATACTTTCAGAAATAAGCTAGGAATATATTACTGTAATCAGCAAGAATAGATGTGGCTGCACAAACACAATAACACAAACAGTAGTAACACAAACAATAGTGGTTCAAAAATAAACATGGTTTATTTCATATTCATGCCACATGACCATCATGGGTTAGAAGGGGACTCTGATTCCAGAAGTTGCCAGTCACTATGCCGGGGTGTGGGGAGGAGAAAGCACCTGCCATGAAATACTCCAGCTACAGGTGATGGCATCACTTCTGCTCAAAGCTCACTGGTCAGAACCAGTCGCGCATGCCCTCCCAACCTCAGTGGAACAGGAAGTCCAGTCCACTATGTGCTTAGAGAGGGAGAGCTAGAGTTTTGTGATGGATGGTGTGGTGGCTGACACATATCCTTTTCTGCTTTGCTTTTGATTTGTTTTGTATTTTGGAGATATATAAGTGCACAGAGTACCACCAGATTCACAAAGCAGTGTTTGCTATTACTATCAATTTTACCTATATTATTCCAAACATAACAACGGATACATGAGATGCCATTTGTACCTCATGAGGCCTCTCATTAAAGAGATGTCTCTGAATCACAGAATAGAATTTAAGCCTGGTTTGTTGTTTGATTGCTACAAAGAAAAAAGGACAGAGAAGCTGGAGTTTAGGAATGAGTAAATGTAACACAGAGACCCTGCTGTGTAGTCTAGGCCAGTTCCTGGGAGCGAGATGTGGTTATTGGCCATTCTGGCAATGTTCCCACTCAGTGCCAAGCCACAGGACCCATCGGCAGCTCTGCAGCCTTCTGGGTCCACATAATAACGAGCACGACGGGATGACTTGTGTTTTTGCCTGGGAAAGGACAGAAATTGGCTCCCCACCAAAGCCCTGTCTGCCTTTTGGATCACATTCCTCTAACCATGCAGGAAGATCACACAGAGCCCTTTAAAAGGCACTTGTGATGATTTAATTAAATCTGACACATTTTTAAAAAACTACTAACTGGAGACCTCAGCCATATTTCTTGTCTATTTCTTTTTCCTGTTTTGAAAGGTTAACAGCAGGCTGGCTTAACTCCTTCCTTCACTCAGAGCTGTATTTGCAAAGAGCAAGGGAACATCCTTTTCCCACTGTGATCGAAACTTCTCCATCTACTTTGCCAAAAGTGGGAAGGATCTGCAAGCAGCACTCTGTCACGGTCTGGAGCGACAGCTTAGAATCTCTCTCTCGGCATCCACATCAAAGCTTTGGAGCTGAAGGGCATCCCGACTGGTGTTCAGGGGCAAGGAGGCTGCTGCTTCAGCTCGGAGTGGTGCTGTCATGAGGATCTGGACAACTTCAGGGGCTGCAAAAGGGTTCACTGAGCAGAAACATTGAGCAGAAACTCCTGAGTTAGAGGGCCCTGTTGGGAGAAGAGGTAGAAATGGGATGGTAGAAGAACCAAGCTCTGTCTAGCAAGGATCCAGTCTGGTTTCCATGTCTCAACAATGAGTGGGTTGTTAGAAACAGGACCTGAATAAGGAGGGGAGTGAGCGGGCAAATAGCATGGGCTGAGCAACTTAATATGGAAGTATCACCCCTAATTGTGTGGAAGCTGGGCTCCTGTGATAATACCAAGGTTCAGTTTTGTTAGGGACTTGACCAATCACATGGCTTGTTAGCAGTAGACCCAGGGTTAGAACCAGTGTCTTATAAATAACTTGTCCAGTGATTTATGTATTCTTCTTTATCCATACCTGCCCGAGGCTTCCTTAACACGTGTACTGCCGTGAAATATCTGCTGTGGGGCTTTGTGGGGGGTCCGTTCTTTGTTCTAAGAATTCCTTAAATTCATCTTCCAACCCCCATGGCAGTGCCCCGGATTTGCCTGTCTGGGACCCTTTCCTCAAGACCTTGTTCTGTTAAGTCTAAAGGAACATTTAGTATTTTATTTTATGGGTTTTGTCTTTGCCTAAGGCCAAGTCAGACCTAGAGCCTCCAGCACTCTAGGCAAGTCCTCCACCACTGAACATTCAGTATTTATTTTCACTCTCATGCTCTACCAACTGAGCTAGCTGGGTAATTGACATTTAGTTTTTAAAACCTCAAAGCAAGGCTCACCATAGGGCAAGGGGTGGTGGTGTGCCCCCTAGTGGGAAGGATTAAAATCCTCATGGTATATGTAGCAGAGAGGTGTACATTAAAGGTGTGTGTTCAGCTACAGATGTTCCTTGATTAATAATGATGTTACATAAACCCACTGTAAGTCGGAAACATCCTATGTAAAAAATGAGTTGCATACAGTTAGCCTCCTGAGCATCACGGATGATAATAGGGCACTTTCCTTGTGATTGCCTGGTTGATGGGATCCCACTCACTGCCCTGCCCAACATGGCAGGAAAATATGAGAGTAGGCATTTCTAGTCTGAGAAAATATCAAAATTCAAATTTCTAAGTACACTTTCTGTGTATCATCTCAGTTTTGCGCCAGTGGAAAGCAGAAAAATTGTAAGTCAGAACCATCACGTTGAAAACAATCTGTGTTGCTTCACCACTTTTTTTTTTTAGCATGATGTTCTATTTACTTTAAAATTCCAAAGGCCTCTAAGGGAGGCTGTGAGAGTTTTATGTTTGTCTGTAGATGACTTGAATTTGGAAACACTGACAGATGTGAATGAGACTTCCCTTAAGATTCGTGTGGCTCCTGTTAGTACCCATCTATTAAAGGAGGTGCATCAGAGACACGAGCTGAGGCCCTCCAAACAGGGCTCTGAGATGTGATCTCGGGCTGCCTTGGGAACTGTCTTTAGGGAGTGCTTCTCTCCTTTCCAGCGACACCACGAAGTGGGCTTTTGGACTTAGGATAAAAGTCTGCTGGACTCAGCCTTCTCCTTAACAGCCGACAAAACCCTACAAGGGACAGTTCCATGAGGAGATACACTTTCTTATCTTTTATTCTTCCCCTCTGGGAATTTCCAGAGCCAAAGGAGCCCAGGTGTGGTAGAAGACTTAAAAAAACTGATAAAAACCAAGAAATACTTAGAAGGGAGAAAAACCTATGTGTGTCAGTTTGACATTGAGAAATACATGGTTTCTTCCATGTGCTATGCCTGCAGACCTCTCCCCACTGCTGCCAACAGACAGGTGGCATCTGCTGCCCTGTGGAGGGGCAGCCCAGAAGCCAGAAAACAGAGATGTCAGATTCCTGCTTTTTAAAGCAAACAGACAAATGAAAAACTGTGGTCCACACAAGGGACAAGGATTAGAAGAATAGCTAACAAAGGTAGTGTTTTCCTCACTTGATAAGAGTTCAAAATATCTCTGGGTTGCAGGATAAAGAACAATTAGTATGAAGAGGATATGGGAAGGGATTGTATATGAATTAATTTGTGTCTCTCAAAAATACACGTGGAAATATTAACCCTGTGGTAACTGTGAACATGGCCTTATCTGGAAATGGTCTTTGCAGATGCAGTCAAGCCAAAATAAGATAATAATGAATTAGGATGATGTTATTTTTTCTGTTGGTGAGACAAAATGCCCAGTACCCATAAGTTAAAAGAGGAAATACTTATTTTGGCTCACAGTTTGTACAGGTTTCTGTCCATAGTTGAGAGGCTCTAAGGCAGGGTAGCATAGCAAAGGAGAAACAGTCTATGTGTGTTTGTGTGGCAGACACAAGGCAGCAAGCAGCAGCAGCAGCAGCAGCAGCAGCAGCAGCAGCAGCAGCAGCAGCAGCAGCAGCAGCAGCAGCAGCAGCAACATGTGGCTGGCTTTCTTTCTGTCCCTTTATAGTCTGTAGGAGTCAGTATTCACAGATATAATACAGATACACAAATATATATGAATTTATAAGGTTGGCTTACAATGGCCACCCACAGAGTTGGATGAGGAAGAGTCTAGCAGGTCTGTCTGTACACTGGAGACTGAAGCATTTTGTCAAAGGACTAGAGTTCACTTCAGTGTCCTGTACAAGTCCATATCAGGAAGCTGATGGTCTGTAATGGAAGGCTAAAGAGCCTATGCTGAAAGTCTCAAGGATCTGTGGCAAAAACCAAAGGGTCTGCACTGGAAGCCAGGAGATGACATCCAAAGTGAAGAGAGGAACTCTTCCAAAGGAACAGAAACAGTAGTGTCCTTCATTTGCCCTTTTAACAACCAGGAAATACCATCCCCCCAGGGTGGGTCCTCTACACACTAGCGTGTGGAAGAGCTGCCCTAGATAGTGGATCTCCCCTACTCTAGAGAGTGGAACTGCTGGGTCAATTTAGCTAAACTTCTCTTAACCGAACTTCTCAAATTGACATAATCACTCCAACCACCACATATTCCATCCGGAAGACAATCTGATGGATTGGTACCACCCACACCCTGGGTGCAGCTCCCATTATCTATACTTTTAATCTCAGCATTACACAGCCCTAATTCACATTCACGTACTCAATGTAGCCACCTTCAAAACCCCCCATCTAAGAAGGCTTGAGGCTTTGGGACAACATCTAGATGCAAGCCTTTACAGATAGGTTCTAATCCAATAACTGGTATCCCTGTAAGGTGACTGGATTTGAACATAGACAGTCACACAGGGATAGAAACCATATGAAGGTAAAGACGGAGACTGGAGTGATGCTTCTATATTAAGGAACACCAAGAAATCTGCAGCTACCCAAAGCCAGATGAGCCAAGGAAGCTGGAAAGAGCATGGTTCTGCCCATGCTTTGCTTCCAGACTTCCAGCCTCCAGAACTGAATCCATCTGTTTGTGGCAGTTCGCTACAGGAGCCCTAGAAAAATGAATTCACAGTAGTTCTCCGAAATGACATACTTCCCAGAGGAATTTGGAGGCTTGAGAGGAGAGAGAACCCGGGGACACCATCCCTGCACCGTGATGGCATATGGGTTGTTAGGGTCAGAGAAGGCCATACACCTTCAGAGGAGTGTGAGGAGGCACAGGAATGTCCTGACATCCTTGAGAAGGAGCAAGCTGGGAGATGAAGCATGGAATGCTCCTTGCCATGATAGAGTTGGCATCAGCTGACGCTGGCTGGGATGCCATGGCTGGGTTGCAGGAAGGAATGAGGATCCTAGTTGCCCACATGAGCAAACACTTCTCATAAGGATCCCAGGGACTTGTATGTGACATCCCTACTTATCACTTGGTTTCAGAAATAATGGATAGAGAAGTCTGTCAATCATGAACTGGAGTGCATCTTCATGAATACGAAAGTGAGATGGAAGGATGGGGCTGATTCCAGTGGAGCCAAGGGACCTCATAATTCTGGAAGCCAAGGACTCAAGGGTGGCAGATTCACAGAGGGTGGAAGACAACGGTACCCCATCTTGGAGGCCCACACGGTAGTGGGTAGGTATTTCCTGCAGAAAGATTTCAAAGAGGGTAATGACGAAGGCCTGGCTCCTCCTGTTGCTAAACCATGTACCCTCAGCGCCGAGGCCTGAGTGCTACTCCGCACATGCTTTGCCCCTGGGAGGGAGGACTGGGGATGATGAGCGGTATTTTTTGCCCACGGGGGACACTCATTACAATGCTCTATGGGGCTCCCTGCTGTGGTTGTCCCTTCTGGGAAAAGGGAGGGGATGGAGGAAACCTGAAGTGTTGGAATTCAAACTTAAAATGTTAAGTTTATCCAAAATTGACTAAAATTACATTTTCTGCCTTCAAGCAGAATGAAGCTTCAAATAGAATTTAGGCTGAGTGGTAGTAAAATAAAGCTGCATTTTTCGCAAACTTGAGTTTTATGGGCTAGATTGATATTTGCGGCAAATGCAAATGGGGAGCTCCTCGAGCCGTGAGGAGACCGGGAAATCGCGAACCGCGACCTTCTAGGCGGCGTCGAGCGAACCCCCGGGGGAAGTTATGGCCGACCACGGGGCTCCAATCGTCCTGCAGTTCCAGGAGTCTTTTCTCGATGGGGATCTTCCTTTCCCTGAGTGACTCAGAGGACACCTGCATGCTTGACGGGCAGTCGCACGGTTGAGCCCTTGGCCCCTAACACGACAGGAGGAAGGTTTCAGAGGTGTCAAAGCACCATGCTGATTGCTGCCAATAGCAGCCCCGAGGAGAAGGTTGTCCCCTTTGCTTGACACCCCTGGCCAAGAGGTCAGGGGAGAGGTACAGTTTACTAAAGGTTATGTGGTTGGCTGGAGGACAGGTGAGATTTGAATTCACCGCTCTGCTCAGGACACCCGGTCGCCTGTACGGACTGGATGGTTCCCGAGCAGAGGGGTCTGGGCATTTCCCTGTGCAGGCCTCATACCCACCCTTTCTCTGTTAGCACCAGCGTAGCTTTGGCAGCCCAGCTGGAATTAGTACTGATGCACTCCAAGGATTTAAAAAAAAATTTTAAATCACAAACAAATGGTAAGTAGGCTTATAGCAGGGGCCTGCAGAAAATCGGAGAAGTTGTGTCAACTAGCATTTCTAACCGTCTCCACCAGGAACTTGATTCTGCTTCTCCTCAGTCTCTTTTCTTGGTGCAAGGCAATTTGTCCCTGCCGCCCTGCTCTGCATGGACGTGTCGATGGCTAGGCTGTGGCTGCTGCTTGTGTAGCAGGCCCTGGGGCTGGGACACGCCTATCTGAACTCACTCTTCTAACTCTGCCTTGCAGGGTGTTATGATACTGGTGACCCAGAAAGGAAATGTTTCCTTGGTGCCCTCTGCTAGGGGGCATATGAGACAAGTGTACTGTAGAGCCTGTTGCACAGGAGCGAGAGAAAGGGTCATGTCATTTGCAAAAGTGACAACTTTTTTGCCCCATTAAGACACAAAGGGGCCCGAAGGAGTGTTTTCTCTTGGTTAGCTCTTGGGGCAGGCTCTGGCCTTTTCTCGAACCATTTATGGACCTTACATGGGGACCTGGCTACACATACAACTTGCTTGTAGCTCTGGCATTTGTAGGAGGTTTGTTCTGTGCTATATTTTCATGGGGGCAAACAGCTGTATGTGACAGGGCCTGGGTCCCTCCAGGAAATCTCAGGGAACACTCATCGAATGAACGCAGTGTTACCTTCTCTGTGTATGACTCCATCCTTCCCTTCATCGAGTGGAGCTTGGCCCACAACAGGTACCAGAGCAAAGCAAAAATAGCTGGCCAGAGTCCGCATCATGTGGGGGCCCCTAGTTGAGAGCTGTCGTAGGTGTATTATTTATCCAAGAGGACAGAAAAAAAGGTTCACCTTACAGAGTTATTTCTGTACCTGGATCTTCCCTAACCCAGTGGAGAGATGAGACGCTGGAAGCAAGATGGAGCCTAAGAGCTAGATTCAACAGTTATCGTCCATCGCTGGTGTTCCATACTTTCCCGTTGGCTTCTGGTTGGTGACCACCACCCAAAGGAATAAGGAACAACAACATTTTAGCAATTACTTTCCAGATTTTAAATGCATATCCCTTTTACTACTGCATAGGTAAAAGCACACTGTGTATTCATAATGTCATGGTCTGTTTTTATTTGTGAGAACTTTGCACATTTATAAGTCTTTATAACTACCTTTTAAAAGCTTATAGCTGGCTTACCAGGGTGCCTCTAATTTTTAGGAGCAAAAATGAGGTGATTAAAGATAGTTTCATGCGTCAAAATTCTCTTCCAACTTTGCCTTTTAGTTTTATATTTGTAGATTTCTTTATATGTAGGAGTATTGCATTTTAGGCTGTCAAATCTACCAAATTCTTTTGCTATTATTTCTGCTCTTGGTTTCCATCATCACTACTCCAGAGGATCTGATGCCACCCGGGCAGTCACCACAGCGACCTACCTGGTATCTGGTTCCTCACACCACTTATAAAAGTGTTTTTTTTTTTTTTTTTTTTTGCCAGAAGTTCTGCAAGGTTTTAAAAAAGTTCTTTCTTATCTTGGCATTGAGATAGTTTTGTTATATATACCCTATTTCATCAGGAAATGAGTTATTGGAGGTTTTCCTTCCATGCCCCGTTCTTAGGGCATCTGGGGGGGGGACCCTCTCTTTTAGGACACTTCTACTTTTTGCCCATTGCTCTTTACCATCTGCTGTGTTGGATGCTTTTCGGCCTTCACAGGATGCGCCTTCTCAGCTGTAGCCTATGGTGTGTGTTGCTCTCCAAGGTGCTACTTCTTTTTTTGTTTGTTTGTTTTTGAGACAGGGTCTCGCTCTGTAGTTCAGGCTGGCTCTGAGCTCACCATGTAGCCCAGGCAAGCCTCGAACTCAGCAGTCCTCCTGCCTCTGCCTCCCGAGTGCTGGGATAACAGGTGTGAGCCACCACGCCCGGCACTGTGGTGTGTGGTACTGATTGCTGGTGGGTGTGAGTCACCATACCAGGTATTGTTGAACGTTTCTGCCGGTTTATATGTGGGCGACGGTGTGAGCTGGGGTCTCAGTCATTCAGGCCCATCCCACATTCCCATGGAGGGATGTCCTGGAGGCCGGGCCTGGCTGCTGTAGTCACTGCCCTGCTGATGACCCACCAGGCCCTGTTTGGGTGAAGGACAGAGTCGAACCCTTCCTGCTGACTCTAGGTCGCACAGGCTGCTCCTCTCCTCGGTCTGCCTTTTGCCTCCTTCTCCCGCCTCACATTACAGCCCACAGAACGTAATGTGCGCCTGCTGCATCCTCGGGTCAGCAAAAGGAAAAGACAGCCGCGAAGCCGCCCAGAGCCGCATCCCAGGGTGGGATTCAGATCACAGCAACCGAAATCTGAAAGTCCCAATCAAACAGCTGAAAAGACATACCCAACTGCTTTAAAAAAGAACAAATTAACAACAACAACAACAAAAAAGAACAGCTCACAAGTTGCTATTGTTTAATCAACAGGGAGTTGAAAATTACAAAAGATGATTATTTTGTAAGTCAAGTTGTTTCATTGAAATCCTGAGCTCTGTTTCAAAAGCCTTCACTTTCCTCCTCTGGCATCCTGTGTCTTTGCCTGGCGTCCTCTTGCCACAAGACGCCGTGAGGGGTTGGCCAGTGTGGGCGTTTGATGAGTGAATACAAAAACTACTGGAGGGAGGAGGATCGGTAGAGAATAAATATGTAGTTTATATGGTAAAATGGAAAAGAACAGTAGAGGTGTGATAGGTACGAGCTCACCAAGTTTAGTGTGACCAAGAGATAACAGAAAAAAGAAACGTCACCCAAAAGACTAGCTTTGCATTTATCTTCAACTGTGCTTGATTCTTGGGCCAGCAGATATGATTTGTCACCATATCTAAGTTCACCTCAGCATTTTTTCTTCCTTGTGTAGTAGGCAAGGAATGTTCATTTCGTACATCACTGTTAGTCAGTTACAGCGGTTCCACCAAGGTGATACAAGCCATTAACAGGGCCAAGAAATTATTTTAGAAGTATGGGAAGAAAATTATTCATGCTGAATATTCTCTGGATTTTGAAAAGTTGAAAAGAACAAACAGCTGGATCATTCTCTACTCCCTAAAACGTTTTAACTCCCAGTATTGCGGATGTGACTTTATTTGGAGATACTATCTTTTCAGTTGTAATCAAGTTAAAGATTTTTGGGATGGGATCTAGATTTACACTGTACCCTAAGTTCAATCTGGTGTCCTTATCAGAGAAAGGAAATTTAAATTTGAGACCCAGCGGGAACCTAGAGGGGGTAGAAGGAGTGAGGACAGAGGCAGATGAAACGGATGCCGCCGTGAACCAAGCAACGCCTGGAGCTGGAAGGGGGCGGACAGCTCTTGCCCAGCCCGGCGCTCAGAGGGAGTGTAGGGCTGGATTTCATGAGAACTAGTTTCTGTTGTTTTAGGTTTCCAAATTTGCAGTAATTCTTCATGGCAGCCATAGCAAGCTGTCTTAGTTTCTTTTTCATTTATGGGACAAAAGAGCCAACACACCCCACTTAAAAGAAGAAAGGTGGGGCCGGAGGGTTAGCTCAGTGGTTCCAGCGCCTGCCTTGCAAGCGCAAGGACCTGAGTTCGATCCCCGGTCACCACATATAATGCTGGGCGTGGTGGCTCACGCCTGTCATCCCAGCACTCGGGAGGCAGAGACAGGAGGATTGCTGAGTTCGCGGCGGCTTGCCTGGGCACCATGGTGAGCTCAGGGCCAGCCTGAACTACAAAGTGAGACCCTGTCTCAAAAAAGCAAAAAAAAAAAAAAAAAAAGAAGAAGAAAGGTGTATTTTGGCTCAGAGTCTGCAGAGGTTTCAACCCATCCTCAGCTGGCTCTGAGGCAACGTGGTACACAGAGGAGAAACATCCTGTGATGCGGCAAGCAGGAGGCGGCAACAGGGAACCTCCCTTTCCGTTTTTATTCTCTCCAGGCTATAAGCTGATTGGTTAGCGCCTCCCGCACTCGGGGTAGGGCTTCTGCCTTCAAAAAATTCATTCAGCCACACCCAGAACTATGTTAAAACCAGCATGCAGATCTGGACCTGGTTATCACACCCATGATCAAGTCACTCCCCAAAGCCCTATCTCATGAAGCACATGAGCTTTTCAGGGACATTATAGATCTAAACCCTAAGAGAAACCAAGGTTGATTTGGTCCCAGGAAATGTGGTACCACTGTAATAAATATCTAAAAATCTGGAAGTGGCTTTGGAATTGGATAACGAGCAAGAGTGAAGGAACTTTGAGAAGTGTGATAAATGAGGCCAGATCTGCAGCTTTTCAATGGGGTTTGCCCTGGGGAGCAGCTGAGCGCTAAGATGTCCCCTCTTGTGCCTTCGCTGCATGAGGACATTTCTCACCATGACAAAGGTGTTCTGCTCAGGGAAGACCCGTGTCTTTATGTCTGGTGTCCAGTTCCCTCCTGAGTCACAAGAGCCTCCCAATGAGGCTGAGTGGAGGGTGCCCTACTGTGACAGCCACATGCAGAGGTGAGGGCCCCTGGCCAGGGGAAGGACCGAAATCAGGACACCTGTGATGGGAACTTAGCCCTTGGGGGAAGAGTGCAGAGACTCAGCTCACCCAGGTCGTGCAGGGATGTGAAGCCACTCTGAGGAGTGGAAAGCAGCACATGCAGGGAGAGGAGAGGGGGTGGCTTTGGGGCTACCTGGCCGTGGGAGTGAACACGGGCCCTGCTGCTTTCTGGTCTCACACAGGCAAGTCATCAAGCCCGCCTGGACCCTGTCACCATCAACAGATGGGGCCACTATGCCCACCTTACACCGTGATCGTGGACGAAGTGGGACGACAGAGGTAATAACAAGACAGTGCACCTAACCTGGTGCTGGTAGTTCACAGTTCTTGCCATTATTGCTAGTTTCCTTCCCCACTTGGGGTGGGGATGGTCACTGAATTAAGTTCCATTTGGCAACTCCATGAGGTTCTTGCTCTGTGCTGTGCGTGTGCAGTTAGGGTTATGAAGGCGAACCCAGTGAAGGAATTCTTGTCCTCAAGAATGTCTCGGTTTGGGAGGGAAAACGTGGGTGCCAGAGAATGACAGCACTAGTTGTTTCACTCCGCCGCTCCGATGGTGTTGTAAAGACTCTCTCCAGAGAGAATCCACTTCCTCTTTTTAAGGTGAACAACTGGGTGCCACTGGGGAGACGGCAGGAGCTTCTCTGAGGATCGAAGGGAAGGACATTCGGGTTCTGGAAGGTGCTAACATCCTGGGCTAGTCTGGGGGGGCGCATCTGAAAGTAGCTTTGAATGGTAAATTTTAAACTGTGCAGCAGAAAGATGAAAGCGAAGAGATGCGGTTGACAACACGGAGCAACCCAGAGCAGTGGGCCGAGGCTTCCTGAATTCTACGGAATGCTGCCGGCAGGTATGAAAAACTCACGAACAACTCTGCTGCAGTCAGGGAATCTACTCTGGCTGAGAGAGGAGGAGGGTGAGGGGAGGAAGTGGGGCATCTGGATCCAGGTGAGCTCTCATGAATCCATGGATGCTTTTCTCAGATGGCTGAGCTCCTGCTCTCAGGACCTGGGTTACTCACCTGGATCAGGTTCTTACAAAGCCAGCTACCGCTGCGGTTCTTTCTCCTCCACATGAACCCACTTGCTTTTCATTTTATTTCTGCCATGAGGCCTCACCAGAAGCCAAGCAGACGCTAGCATCACCCACTGTGACCCCAAGCCTCCCAAACTGTGAACCCAAACTCAAGTTCTTTCCCTTTTAAATTACCCAGTGTCAGGTGTTCTGTTACAGCAACAGAAAACAGATTAAGACAAAGTCACCCCAGCTGTCCCCTCTACAGTATTTTCTCCAGTCTATCTTCAGGCACCAGAAGCCCTTGCAGTTAGTCACTGGGAAACTGGTGTTTAATTGCTGAGGAAGGAGTCAGCAGTACTGATCTGTTCTCTTGATTAATCCAGTATTACCAGCAAGGTCGCTGAACAGTGTCAATAACTCTGCTTCTCCAGGGTTTGTCTTTGTTACCTGAAAAGCGTGGCCTAACACCACTCAGAGATAAAATGGCGTCATTGTGGAGTAAGGTCTCTTAGAGAGCAGCAATAGTTGTGAGTGCCTTTGTGCAAGTTATCTGTAAATGTTGGAAAAGCTACAAGTGATAGTCCAGTCTGACCCCCACCCAGGCTCCCTTTCCCCTTTCTAACTGAGTCTATGAGATAAGAACTGGCTTCATGTTTAATTTGAGAATTTTGTTAGTGAAAAATCTGCCCTGGACGCCAAATGCAAAGCTCTTGAAATTGAGGATCTTTTTTTCGTCCCTTCCCTGCAGCCCAGTGTAAGCTTTGGCACCCCTTTGTTGGGGCTTGTAAGGCTGTGGATGCTCTCCGAAGTCCTCTGCTAACAGGACTGGGCAGGAAGGTTTCTGTTGTAGGCAGCCCGGAGCCTGGTGTGGTGGATAAGGTGGTGGGTGGTGTGTAAGCCCTTTAAATGGATTAGCTGTGACACCAGACCCATGTGCCTGTCAGTTTAATCACTATTTTCATTATAACAACTCTAATGGAAAATTTAAAGACTAAAACACGTCGTTCGTGATCCTACATCTCTATGAAATCAATTTCATTTTATAAACTGCTTTTCTGTCTTTGTCAATTTGCATATGTGTATGCAAACATGTATATCTTGCTAAATATGTATACATACCACTTTACTTAGAAGTGACCTACAGACTACATTTTAGTTTTAAAGGTTCATTTAGGCCATGTCACATATTTTTCATAATTATCATTTTAATAAGCATAAGCTATTCCTTCCAGATGGTGTAACAGAGTTTCTGCTTTTCTTACTTTGGAGACATTAGGGCATTTTCAATCTTTAAAATGCTATAAGCAAAACCTCAGTAACTATATATATGCATATTACCTTTTTAGGAAAATATTGCCTTCGGGAAAATTACCAGGAGTGAGACTTTGGGCAAGTAGTGATGTGTAAAACTGCTGGCGCCACAGTCAGGTAGATGTTAATTAAAGTCCCAGTTCTGCTGTTTACTACAACTATTACTCTCGGTGTGTTTCTCTACCTCTTAAGTCGTCATCTGATGGTGTGTTTCAGTCAGTGTTGCTACTTAACAAATGAACCCATTTAGGATGAAAATACTGGAAGTGAAAAATGCACATAACATGCTTAAACTATGGAGTATCACAGCAAAGCCACAGAGTAACGGGAGCGTACAGGTCTCTTGTTATGATTATACGACACACCGGCATGTGTAGCTTATGGCCACTGCCCAGCATTTTGAGCTATCATACCAAAAGTTGATAGCCCAGGAAAAAGCCATAGTTCCAGATTTGATGTATGGTTTCTGTTGATTAAGCATTTGCTTTTTGCATCCTTATAAAATAGAAAAATCATCGTCAAACTTCTAGAAGCCAAGTTCCATCTCTGTTGGGTTGTGGATCTGTAGATTGTTTTGTTCCTAAGTTCCTAATAGTTCTTAGCACATAATGAATGCTTGGGGATGTTTTAACTGTAAGAAGTTGGCTGTTATAATTGTTTGTCCCTTGGGTGAGCACCCTGACCTTACCCCACCTCCCACCTTTCTGGTCATATCCCATTTTTCTGGGCTCCTGCAGTACTTGACCACAACTCCACTCAGATTCCTCACATTCTATCACATTTAATAGCTTCAGAGTCTGACTTTCACTAAACAATGAATTGCAAGAGAGCAGGAGTGGTGGCTTCCTCATGTCTGCCTGTTGTCTGATGCCCGATCAGAGTTGTTTTCATGCTGTTTGCGTGGATTCCTAGTTATGTGAAATGAGAGAATGAGTGTGTTCCTGGTTGCCCACTATTGGCTGGAAATGGGTATGACTCTTGCAGCTGTTCCAATGTGTTGATTTTTGGAGCTTATAAGAGCGCTGCCCCCTGCATCCTGCCCCATCAGCAGAAAATCCTGCTACCATTTTGGCTTCTCTCTGACTGTCTAGACAGGGATTTCTGTCACTCAACAGTAAAGAAATTCGGTACATGAAAATTCTGTTTTGAGGGGTTATCTTGTGAACCATGGAATATTGAGCTCTGTCCATGACCTCCATCCAGTGGGTCCAATATCACAACCTCACCTTAGTTGTGACCCTCAAAATCACTCTAATTGCCAAGTGTCTTCTGGAGACCAGACTCATCCTCAGTAAAGAACCACAGCTGTAGGCTGCCTGGCTGGGAGCAAAATCCTTACTCACATAATCTGTGCAGTAGATGCCTTCCTGTCCCTTGAAGCCATGAGGAGAAATCTGTGTGTCCATCCCAGGGTCATCTCCCTGGGAAAATGTCTCGCTGGCCTATGTGTGGAGTGATTTTGGGGTTTGCTTTAAATGCCTTTTGTTGTACAAACTTTGGACATAGGAAGAGACTCTGAACCTGAAGAGTAAGGTTATTATTTGTATATCAATTTAAGGAGAGGGGAAGGTGATTTGAAAGGGTTCATTGTATCAGTAGGAATGTCTCCTACTGGGTGCTTCCTCCAGGAAGCACCAATATGTCCCATGGGAAAGGCTCTCTCTGAGCTTTTCTTATGAGCTTTGTAACAACATTATTGAGTACTGGTCCCTGTATTTGCATTAATGCTAAGAAAAACAGATTGATTTGAGTATGCTGGAGACCAATCCTCTCTTAAAATGGATCAATAATATAACCATTGCTGTGAACATGAAACAAGTAGGAATCTTGCTGCCAGTTAGCAAAACTCAAGCGAAGTCAAAGGGCTATTGACTATTAAATAGAAACTTGAATTTTTTTTTTAATGAGCAGTCTCATGTGTCCTCTTCATCTTTTACCTATTGGGTAGCTAATTTTGTCTGCATTTACAAATTGCACAGTTAATGTATTTTCATTGAAGAAAAGTAAGAAATTCCAATTAAGCCAAAAGGAAGGTGCCATACAACATCTACGAGATATAATATTCTTATCATCTTGGTCCAACCTCACTGATAGACTTTTGCCTTCCTCCTTGTTTAGATGATTGCCTATATCCATATCCATATCTAACTTTTAAAAAATAAATTGAAATTTTCTTTTTACACTTTCTTGTAACTTGTTTCTAATACACAACACTATATCATATAGATTTTTCACAGTGATAAAAACAGAACTATGTAATCTTTAAAATGAGTACATAGTAGCCCATAAACCAAGCATAATTTTAACCCATCTGCTATTATTCAGCCTTCATGTCTGCTTTGAATCTTATGTTTTACACTTGCTCTTAGCCAAAAGGCCAAGAAGCGATGAATCTTATGTTTTAAAAAATTTATAATTTTTAATTTTATTGGTACAGTTCAGATTTATATAGTGATCACATTTATCACAGGGAATTTGTACCTTTATGTGAAGTATCTTAATTCTTTTTTTCCCATTTCCCTCCCCTCCCTCCAACCTCTCTTCCCCTTCCTTACTTACAAAAGCTCTGTTTCAAGTTTTTCTTTTTTTTCCTTTTTCCTCCCTCCCTCCCTTTCTCTCTTCCCTCTTTTTAGTTCCTCCTTCCTACTGAGTGATTTTTTTGATGAGAGAATAGGGAGAACTCTTGAGAACATAGGGGTAGGCAAAGACTTCGTGAATAAAACCAGGACTGCATGGGAAATAATGCAAAGAATCAACATCTGGGATCTTATCCTGTTAGAAAGCTTTTGCATACTAAAAGAAATTACTAACAGAATAACAAGACAACCCACAGTGTAGGAAAAATTATAGCCAGTAATCTCTCAAAAAACTAGGAGTAGAGGTCCCATTTAACAAAGTTATTCCTCTTCTGAATGTTTTCTCAAAAGAATTAAAAGCATTATACCACAGCAATATATGTGAACCCATGTTTATAGTGACGCAGTCTGTAATAAATCTTGGAAACAACCCAAATGCCCATCAGCTGATGTATGGATAAAGAAGATGTGGTTTTTCTATACAATGGAGTACTACTCTGCCATAAAGAATGCCAAACGAGACATCACAGCTAAATGGATGCATCTTAAAGGTGTATTAAGTGAAATAAAGAGACATTGTCTCTGTTACATAAGAAACTGAAAATGTAAATAGAGACTAAAATGTATAACAGACAATGTGAAATAAGAAAAAAATCATTGGGTATGAACTGTATATGTGTAAGAAAGACAGTGGTGGATAAGAGCTTCTGTATATTCCCATGTCTTTTCCACTTGTTCTTTATGGCATTGGAATCTGATCTATTTCCAGAGTAAAGCCCATTTATAAGGCTACTTTTTACATTAGCTCCTGAGTTAGGGTCATGATGAAACTCTTATTGATGAGGGCCAGAAAGGAAATTTGTAAAGTTGTGTGTCAGGAGGTGGAGAACTTTCTTTGTCAATGTTATGCTTAAGAAATCCAGTGGAGTCTTCAACTTTGTTCTCAGTCTGTTTACTATCAAGATATGACAAGAATTTCTAAAACTGGAGTAAATGACAATCATATTGCTATGTAACAAATTACCACAAGCGTAGTTTAAAACAAAAATTGATTATCTTACTATTACTGTGGGTCAGGAGTTTGGGCCTTGTTTAGCTACCCTCTAATCAGCCTCCTCTTTCTTCTTATTGGTTGGGGCTCCCCTTTTGCCTTTCTCTCCTAACTCTAGACCCCTTTAGGAGCTCACCTGGTTAGGTAAGGTCCACCCCAAATAGTCCTCTCTTTGATTAATCCTCTTTCTTCTTATTGGTTGGGGCTCCCCTCTTGCCTCTCTCTCCTAACTCTAGATCCCTTTAGGAGCTCACCTGGTTAGGTAAGGTCCACCCCAAATAGTCCTCTCTTTGATTAATCCAGCTGATCAGGGGTTTTCCTTCCAACTGAAAAAAGTGTCTGTGCTATATAACTACAGGGCTGCTATTCTGTCATGTTTCTAGGTGTTGCCCACAACCAAGGGAAGATTTCCCAGTGCATGTCTATCAGGAGGTGGGAAATTTATAGTCCATCTCTGGATTCCACCTACTGTGTCCAAAATTCGAACCTCCTGGGGACAGGGAATCATTCTTAGCATTTTGATTATATTCCAGATTTTACTTGCTGCTATGTTTAGGGATTTCTTTTAAATAATAATTGAGGTGATAGTGCTCAACACCAAAGAATCTTCTATTCCCCACTTCATGACTTGCCAAGTGGATGCCAAATATTGACAAGTGGATAGCTTTCATTGACTAATATTTACATATCTAAAATTCCCCTGGTGATGCTCCCCAGCTCTAATCGTGACAGTGTGGGAAGAGGGAACCAATGGGAGGCACTAAAGTGTAGGTGAGGTCACATGGTAGGGTTAGGTAGTGGACCTATGGAAGAGGAAGAGACACCCAGTCTCTTTTCTCAGCCATCTGAAGGCTCAGCAAGATCAGGTTCAGGAAGAGAGCCCTTCCTTCCTGAGAAATAAATCTACTGGCACCTCGATCTTGGAGGTCCGGCCTCCGGAACTGTAAGAAATAAATACCTCTTGATAAGCCACCTGGTCTGCAGAGTTTTATTATAGCAGCCCAAGATGACTGAAGAATATTATGAATGAAATCTTTTTGGTCTTGTTTATTTTCTAATGTACTTGTTGTTGTTGGCTGAGTTTTAAGTTTTCTGCTTGATTCCTTTGTCATTGACGCCTTATAAGAGACATCCAGGAACATAGACATGGTGGATTTCTATTCTTTTTTGTTTTTATAACAGAGAACTGGAGTACTAGAATAGCTAAAGGATAGCTTCTCTGTGACAGAATTTCTTCCCCTGATGAAATATTTATGATGACACGTTGCCTAGCGACGATCACCAGCTCTGCCTGCATATGCCGAGGCGAAACTCAAGGGGGCATTTCCCTTGGAAACGTAGTAAAAAGCACAACCAGTTTAAGGAATACAGCTTCTGCTTCCTAGATGAAGTTCTTCCTAGTTTTGGGCAAGGAAAACGTTGTCTGGGAAAGTGGACTCGTTGGCTAGAATAATTTAATTGCTAGTTGAGAGCGGTCAGGAGGACTTTAACAAAGCAAAAGCAGATAGTTGTGCAAAATGTTTTACTTTTGTCACAACGGACCAGTGTGTAGCTGTCAAGATTCTCTTTGTTCATGCCCTGTTGCCTGATTGGGGCTGTTAAACTGTTGGGTTTCGTAAAGTCAACCGGGCCTCTTGGGTTGAGGTCCCTGAATTCTGGATCTGTTCTTTTCAGGGGTGTTGGGTTCCAGGTCTTAGAACACGCTGCAAAGAAGAGAGGCCAACTGAGCTCTTTGTGTCTGAACATATCTTTTTTTTTTTTTTTTGCATTATTCAGTAAACATTATTGGTACATTATATCCACACTCACAATCACACAAAACATTGGGGAATTTGTACAATATGTGACACAGGTCAATTCTCATTTTTACCCACATCCCTGCCCACCCACCCCCTATATACATACTCTTTTATTTTTTTCCAAATCATATTTATTCCTTCCCCTCATTATGTTCCCACACCAAATTCCTTTTGGATATTTCCCACTCTACAAAAACTATCATGCATTCTAGAGCTCCTTTACCTCTACAGGTACTTATATCAAAGAAAAAATCTGGTATTTGCATATCTGTGCTCTATTTATTTCACTTCTTGGTGTGTCCTCCAGGTTGAACATATCTTTTATGGGGAACATTTAGAGGTTACACACAGTGTTTCCAAAGTGACTCTTTTCTTCCCAGATGTTAGCAAACCACTGGATGAACAAACTGAAGGAATCTGTGAAATACTGTTGTAGGGTTAACTTTTCTTTACTGTTTTTCCCTGTCTTTATTCTTTTCTTTACTGTTTTTCCCTGTCTTTATTATTTTTCATCACCAAGCATATTCCCCCTTCTTTCCACTAATCCTGTAGTTTGAAACTAGATTCAACACACCAGGACTATATACTTAGAAGTAAAAGTAAAGAAACACAACACCTCCCTTAACATGTGTACCTTTAACATCTGTAAACATGCAGTTTCATGTAGATACTTTGAAATATTAAAGGTAACTTAATGAGCTCAGGACTTCTGGTGGATGCCAGCAGACTGCATCCCAAGATAGAAATCGGATATCTGAGGGATGACCCTCATTTTCCAGATGAGGAAAATGAACTCCTGAAACTGAAGTGAGCCATCCAGGAGGATTTACTGATACAGTCAACTGTGCATACCCAGGAGCTCCCTATCCACAGATTCAAACCAGATGCAAATAAAAAATATTAAGGAAAAAAGTTGAACACATATAGACTTTTAAAAAATGCTATTATTTTCTAAATGATATAGTATGCAAACTATTTGCATAGTAGTAACATTATATTAGGTATTATGAGTGATCTAAAGATGAGGTATACAGAAGGCTCTGTGCAGATTTTGTGTAGACACTATGCCACTTTGTGTAGGGAACTCAAGCATCTGTAATTATATTTGTGGGGGACCCAGAGCTGGGCCCCTGTACATACCAGTGGACACAGAGCTAAGAAGGGAAGCTGGGTCAGCCACAGAAAAGGAGTGTTTTATGCAATGATTGCACATTAGAACAAATTTAAGGGCCTTAAAAACATACCAACTCCGGATCTAGAGATTTTGATTCAGGGTTGGTCAGGGTTGGGGCTGGAATATCCGATTCCAAAGTATAACTGAGGTTAGAGAGATCACAAATGCTTTCCCACATAGAGAGTCACCGAACAGGGATTTTCTGTCGAATAACTCTATTCTCCCTAATCCTCACCCCATTTTATTGGTATTGCTGACAAAGGAAGGGCTTCAAATCAGAAAGGAAGAAGGAGACCCAGCTGGCCTCTCACAGGAAGGGAAGAAATCCTGGTGGCTGATGGAAATCACTCTGAAGACTTTCAGAGACTTTCAGAGACCTGGTAAACAGTACTCTTTGTGGGAAGCAGCTCATGGTGCATCTTGCTGGTTATTGTGGTCAGCTGGTGTGTCTGGTGGGTCATGGAGGTGTGGCTTGGGAAGCCATGTCTGGTCTCTGGCCACTTCCTCTCAGGCTGTCTGCTTTGTTCTGCAAAGGTTCTGTGGAAGCCTGAGCAGAATACTTCCTATGAGCCATTACAGACACTCCTGGGGGCAGTATCTGTCACGGTTGATGCAGGGTCCTCTCCCCAGAGCTGAGGTCAGAGGACAATTTCAGTAGGTTAAACTGCTTGTCTCTGGACCCTGAGTGCAAAACTAGATTGCCTTCTGCCCTGTTCCTGCTGGATTAGGCTTCTAAAAACACCTCCATGAGTGGCTCTGCTTGCTCCATCTGACCGCTTTGACAAGTTCCCCTCTTCAGAACTTGTTTTCCTGCCGCCTAGCTAAGACACTCCTCCCCTGGTCAAAGATTCATTTTCTTGAAATCTGTCACCTTCTCCAGGTCAATGGAGGGCTGATGCATGTTATGTTTTATACAAGAGCGAATGCTCAGCCATCTGGTCTCAAACAGCAGTGAAATCCACCAGAGAATTTTGCTCTATTTGTGATCTGGGCTATAGCAGAGAGGTACCGTCTCTTGTCTCTCCATTTCAGGCTCTAATCATGCTTAGAAAACGTTCTGAGTTGTGACTATTGGAGAAGCTCTCCAATCACTGCGGGACTTAGTCTTTGGTATGACCCTTTTGGGGAGCATACTGTTAGGAGGCTTTAGGCCTATTAGGAGGTTTGTATTATAATAATCAGTAGATAAGTATACAAAAAGGATTACAGTGTATATCTACTTACCTAACTACCTTTCTGTTTCTTTCTTAAGGAGTGGAAGAACTCACTGAAATAAGAAAACCAACAATAGGGGCCGGAGGGTTAGCTCAGTGGTTCTGGCGCCTGCCTTGCAAGTGCAAGGTCCTGAGTTCGATCCCCGGTAACCACATATAATGCTGGGCGTGGAGACTCACACCCACCAACAATCAACACCATATACCACAGTGCCGGATGTGGTGGCTCACGCCTGTCATCCCATTACTTGGGAGGCAGAGACAGGAGGATTGCTGAGTTCACAGTGGCTTGCCTGGGCTCCATAGTGAGCTCAGGGCCAGCCTGAACTACAAAACAAGACCCTGTCTTAAAAAAAAAAAAAAAAAAAAAAAACCCAACAATATCTGGATGCTAGAAGGGTTATGGATGAATTTTAGACTTGCAATGCTTTTTTTTTTTTTAACCAAACAACTGAAAAATAACTTACACTACATTAGTACACTTTAAAAGTTTTTGTTGCTGGCAGCCCCGGGCCCGCCGTGCCGTGAGCCCAGCGGACCGGGGAACTTGCGGCGGACGGACCGGACCCAGCAGCCCCGGACCCGCCGTGCCCTGAGCCCAGCGGTCTGGGGAGCTTGCGGCGGACGGACCGGACCCAGCAGCCCCGGGCCCGCCGTGCCGTGAGCCCAGCGGACCGGGGAACTTGCGGCGGACGGACCGGACCCAGCAGCCCCGGGCCCGCCGTGCCGTGAGCCCAGCGGTCTGGGGAGCTTGCGGCGGACGGACCGGACCCAGCAGCCCCGGGCCCGCCGTGCCCTGAGCCCAGCGGACCGGGGAACTTGCGGCGGACGGACCGGACCCAGCAGCCCCGGGCCCGCC
>PVIC010029542.1:0-22452 GCA_004025085.1 Thryonomys swinderianus
AAATTCCCCCTCTGCTGTTAACCAAGAGAAGAAAGAAATTATTCAATAATGCTGAGCAATGTATAGTTTTCTGTATTATGAATTTATTTCTTTTTCTAGTATGAGACTGATATCCAGCTACTATCAACTCTATTCAATTCTCTCCGGTCTATTTATTCAGTGATGCACATATAACTTTTCACCTAAGAGTCAAGTATAGAGTTTATCGACACCTGGAAAGCAGATGTGTCCAGCTAATGGAGTCTTCCTTCTGTTATCTACAGCCTCTTTCTTATGAAGGGCACAGTTCTGCAGCTGAGGCTCACCTCCAAGGTGAAAGGAAGCCCCCTCTGGTATAGGAAATGAGATTTATAATGTGGAAGTAATCTCACCATAAAATTAGTGCCACAATTAACAGATTAATGATGGTAACATTGGATTCATCTTACTGAGGTAACTGAGGGCAGAGTAGAGTTTGCTGTGAATCGGGCCCAACGTGACGTCGAAAAGGCTTTTCATTGTACTTATGAGCTGAAATGTTTTTCTACATTTTAATCATGAATATTCATTTATAAAAACACATATTTTGTATATATATACAGTTGGTGCAATTGGCCTTTGAATGACACTGGTTAAAAAATATGCAAATCCTGTTCTATGTGGGGATTTTTTTGTTTGTTTGCAGTACTGGGGATTGGACTTGGGTCCTTATGCTTCCAAGGTAGGTGCAGTACCACTTGAGCTAAATCCCCAGAGTTTATATGTGGGTTTTTAAAAAGAGATTTGAAAACTACAACCTTGACATATATAATAATGGCATATAAAAACAATAAAATGGGATCCCTATCAAGTTGGTGGAGGGGTGGAGAAAGAAGACCTTCAAAGGTGTATTTAGAGAGCTTGTTAGGAAGTAATGAGGCTAAACTGGGAGGTAAGCCTTTTCACTTGGGGTTGGGGTGATCAGCCACAGGCCAAGCAGGGTAAGGTGTTTGATATTCTCAATATAGGAAACCAGTGTGAAGGGATCTGAAGTATTGGAGCGAAGTGTCATGCAAGATGGTACACAGGGTGCATGACAGTTCATTCTCAAAAGAATAGATCTAGAACTATACAGGCAGGTGTTCATTCAACACAAAGGTGTTGAAGGTCAAGAAGAGGGGCAAGGGTGCTTCATTACAAAATGACTTTATTTCTAAAACAGGATGTTGATGAAAATCTGCATTTCTCTGTGAAACCTAAGACCCAGAAATTCACTGGTAGTCATCTGATATACCAGACTCAAGCAAAGTTTCATCATCTCAGATCATTTTATTAAGTTGGATCTTGAAAACATGTGCTCTGTCCCATGATACTGAGCTCTGTGTTTGACACTACTGTTCCCTAGAGAGAGCAAACCTCCAGGGCATCAGAAGAGGCCACATTAATCACTTAGGTAATTTACAGTTGTTTTACATAATGGGACCCCCCAAAGCCTTACAGAGTTAGCTTTCACCACACTTAAAGAGGGAAATGATGGTAATTAAAAATGGCATTTCTAATTAGTAAGAGGTTAATTAGTGAGAGGATGGAAGGACTGAGGATCCAAGGTTTCACATTCCCTAATTCAACATTCCCTTGCAACTGGCTACAGAGTTCTCTCCTTCTTCCTTCCTGCAGAGTAGCTCTGGGCCTTGACGCCAGGTCTCTCAAATGCTGGACTGGAACACAATTGACAGTCTCAGTGAAAACGAATCAAATATGGCAGTTGATACAGTCATAGACTCAGTGTTTGATGTGGAAAAGATATAAGAAGACAGACAAGTCTGTTTCAACATTCTTTCAAGATCCAGGATGGTAAGAAAAATATACTTCTGAGGGCCCAAAGCTGCTGATGCATTTTCTTCAATTTTTCCACCATGTTTCAGAACCTATCTACTCTTATTTTATAGATAGTCGAAATTATCATGCTTATGTTTAGCAACAACAAAACCACAACACAAGGTTAGCAGGGGAAATGTATTACTCCTAGCAGAGAAAAGTTAAAGTAGTAGACAAAAACAATTCAGAATAAACATACAAAAATAAAAGTAGAAATTGTTTTTTAAAAGTGAAATAGTAACAACATTGAACATTGAATGGGAATCTTTCCTATGCTGACAACAAATAATGATATATATATTTTTTTTGGTAACTAGTTGTTCTAAGTAATGTGTATCTGTCTTTTGCCTTTTTAGTATGTCTCAAGAAGTTATAATGTAGAAGTGTAATGCAAATTTATATTACTTGAAGTATTTTTAAAAGACCCCTGTGGGATCTGTTCAAGGACCAATAGGAGTATTGGGTATAGGGGAATAAAATTTCCACTTGCCAAAATAGTTCTGTTCATATCTGTTTAAAATCTAACTGGGAAAGAGGATGTGTAGATCATCTTCTTTAAAAGCGTTTGAGCCACTTTTAAGATAATAGAAATCTGTCATAGATTGAGATTTGTCAGTTACTCTATATCATCTTCTTAGGGTAACAACTGTTGCCTCTCCTGACAGCAACAGATTTGTGGATAAAAACAAAGACTGAGACATAGAGATTAAGTTTCCTGTTGAAAGCTGGACTGCTCTATCAGAGCCATAATGAGAATTCATGATTCATATGACCTTGATGTCAAAACCATTCATAAAGGGTATTGTTTACCAATGCATTTGAATACATTTTATAAAGATCAGCTCACAAGGGTGAAGCCAGGTAAATTTATATTTCATTCATTATCACTGAAACTGTCAAAATCACTGACACTCGTGCCTTTCTATCATATTTCTGTAGCACACTCAGTTGCAGGTGTCTTAATTAGGCTCATTGCTTAGAAATTGCAAGAAAGCTGCCCCATGTATGAATATCACTTGCTCTGGAACATGTTCAAAACAGAAAGAAGACTGATCAGTTTATGTATTTCATTAAATTGACCTAGACTGTGCCATTAGGCTATATTTACCTGCAAGAGAGTATGATAAAGGAGATAAAACTTATCATGAGGTACTCACACCAATCATAATTTATATCTACTTTCTTAGAGAATTTTTTACATTAGTGGTTGATTTGTACCAGATTTTGTTGGTAGGAATGATGAAAGCAAATGACCACTCAGTGGACAGCCAATAGGATCAGCCACAAGAATGTAGTCTTTATGGGATCTACGTTTTTATAGAGTACTGTGCCAGCCACATTAATATGTCTTAGTTTCCTAACATTAGTTACTGAGCAAGATGCAGGCTTCACTGAACAATTAATGCAAAGCTAATTTGCAGGCTAATATGGTATCCTGTTGTTTGGGGAGAGTTAGCTGCAGTAATATAAAATATTCCAGCATAACCTTCTATCATATGATATAGGACAGTACTGTGTGTTACAATAATGATTATTATAAAACTTATTAAACCATTTAATCATGTAGACATATATACGTATAGCTAGATGATACATTGATATATGCTTTTCACCTTGCCCTCAGTACTGCAATAAGGATCTCCATTTCTCATATAACCTGCTCTCATATAATTGAAATAAGCTTGAAATAAAACTGATATGCTCACTACATCTTAATAGACTCTTAAATTTTCTTAGGTGCAAAAGGAGAGCCTGTGGTATCTACTGTTTTATACTAGCAAATTCCCCAAATTCTGAAAGGGAGCTATCCTCAAGTAGTTAAACAAGCTGTTACACCTCTCTGAATTTAAGCTTCTCAGTGATAATGTGGACTAACAGTGATGGTGTACTGGTCTCATTCTGTGATGATTAAGTGATATATACCTATAATGCTTAGAAGATTGTTTTTCTTTAAGTAAAATTTCACAAAATTTTCCCTGTATTTTCTAGAATAGAAAAAGTTACAACTATAAAATGGATATTGGGAGACAGAAAATTGTAGAGTCATGGTTATGAGCACAAACTTTGAAGTGAGAGAGATACAGTTTTCATCAAACTCTCTGCCATTTTATTTAACTCAGTAGCCCTTATGAATTTGCTCAAATTTGAAATATCTCTATTGTCACCTGTTAATAAGAAGTGTATTCATTATGCTTGTTACATGAGATTATTGTAAGGATTAAATAAGTTATATACAGGATGCTTAAGTAAAATAGTGCATTCTATAGGTAAATCACTCACTATGTATTTGTTGCCATTATGGATATGAATAAAGATGCAAAGTTGAAAGAATAGTAGAAATAATTTATCATTAAAGCAAGTTATGAGACTGTCCTGTTCCCCAGGACAACTGAAAATGTCTTCCAAGAGGAACTCCAAGGCTACAACTTGGAAATTAAGTACTGGAATCTAAAAATTCTCTGGGGAAAAAGAATAAAGAGAAATAAAAAGCTTAACCACAGGTTCTCACCTAAACACTAAGTGCCTAAGGGAGAACAAGGAAATCAGTCCTTGGTAGACTTTGTATGAGCTGGAACTCTCTCTCCCTGAAATGGGTGCCATGCAAAAGATCTGTGTCAACAACCCAAGTGACTAAGTGAATACAGATACAGGAGAGAGAAGGAGCATCTGAGGAACTACAGCTGAGCCTCAACACTTTGACAAGTCATATGCTCCTCCAGGGTAATGTTGAGGGGCCCAAGAAACAATTTATCTTGCAAAAAACCAATGTGTGGATGTTTGTCAAAGAAAGAAGTTTCTAGAATGAATTACAACTTGTTCTGTAGGAATCACAAAATTCTCCATCTTGCAATTCTAACCTAAAAGTGATTGCTTAATTGTGGGAAGGACACAAAGTACCATACGGTGGAAAATATAGTTATAAAACATTAAAGGAAGAAAAGAAAAAAGGAAAGAAAGAAAGAAGGAAAGAAAGAAAGAAAGAAAGAAAGAAAGAAAGAAAGAAAGAAAGAAAGAAAGAAAGAAAGAAAGAAAGAAAGAAAGCAAAAGAAAGAAAGAAGGAAAAAGAAAGAAAGAGAGAAAGAGAAAAAGAAACAAAGAGTAGAAAAAGAAGGAAGGGAAGGAAGGAGGGAAGGAAAGAAGAAGAAAGGAAGAAAATCCAAGAAATTCTGGGTATTCTATTCCTGAACATCTCCCCAACAGTAGATTGAATTCATGGCTGAATTCGAAAAAGTAAGGTAGTATTCCTCAAAATCACATGGTAAATTCTCATTAAAGAATGTATTAATGAGTATTCCACTTTGAAGTAAATATGTCAAAATGGAATAGGTCAAATAGTAAACATAATATACAGCTATGGGTGTCTTTGCCTGCCTGGTTGCAACTTTTGAATTAATATTTTACTTTCCTGTTGGCTTTTGACGCTGAGAAACACCGGCCATCCTTTGCTTGCAAACTTTTTGTTGAATCGTTGAACTTTCAATTGTTAGAACTCTGAGTTCCTGTAAATAGAAATGAAGGGCACAAGGGTTAGGTTCTTTCTCTGAGATATTCACTTAGATATTCTGATTTTTCATCTAATTTGAAAACCAGTTCTAAAAGGCAATGGGTAATAGAACATTTGCCTGACTTATCTTTCAAAAATTTTAGTGGCAGTTTTATTCCTTTACAAAATGATTTTACTTTGCCTTTGGGTGCCAACATAATATGTCCTTCAGATACATAAATTTCAATGATAAACTCATTGAAAAGCTTGCTTCCTTCTCTATAAAATAATAATTTCTATTTTAGACACTGAACCCTTCAGGCAAGTCACATATCTTCCTTCATCTCTTGCCCCATGCCCAGTATGGGGATTGAACCCACGACATGTGCATACCAGGCCAGGGCTCTACTACTGACCTATACTCCTGGGTCCTTCCCCTCTTTCTCACTGTGGGAGTTGCCTCTGACGGATAACAAGTACCAAATATTTCTTGTCAGCAGAAATTCTTCTAGTGGGGAAGTCAAAAGCTCAGAGATGTTGCTATCTCAACCTTCTTCTCTTTAAGATGCAACTGTGAAACCAGGGAATTTTCAATTTTCAAGGGAAAAGGTAAGCAAGACCATTTGCAGTAATCTTAAACTTTTCTTGAAGTTCTTGCAGCACAAACACAAATTCTAAAATAGCTGGTGGATTAGGAGTCAGTCCATTTTGAGTTTGAATTTGCACTGAACATTGAAAAGCTGTGTCATTCTTGGCAAGTTAAGAGGTTATTCTTTTAGAGGAGGATAATAATATACATTGACATATACACAAATTCTGGTGTTCCAGATTTTAATCCTGGCACACATTAATATGGAATTTGTTAGTTCCGCCTTCATACTTAAAACTCATTATAAAAAGCAGACATCAGATACAAAAATCAAGGAAAATTTAAAAAGAAATAAATTACAGCTTTAAAAACTCTGAAATATTAAATTTCTTTTCTTTGATTCTTAAATTTTTCCATTGCCATACTCCCTTCACTTATAAAGTATTCAAGATGTACTTACTGGTCTAGTACTTGGAATAGATTGCAGTTTTATATAATGATTAAGATCTTTGTGTATGCATACTTCCATATAAAACTGAACATGTGATTGTTATTTTGAACTCATATTGCTTTGATTTGTAAAGTTAAAATAAATATATACAATAGTATATTTCTGGAGTTAGAAGAACATTAGAGGAAATTTCTTCCTTTGATTAAGCTCTAGGCAGTGTGCTAAAAGTTTTGGAAATAATTAATTTTGAAATCAGACAAATAGAAGGTGAAAGTAAAGGAAGAAACTAATCAGTGGAAATTGTTACAGTAAAAAGAACTGAAGTTTTAACATTATATTGATCAAGTAGTAATCATAGTCTAGTAGTAGTATGAGTATTTTTCATTTCAATCATCATATATCAAAAACAATGATAGAAATACACTAATTGGTAGACATAGCTATTGAGTAGGATTTAATAAATATATTTGTACAGTATTTAATAGAGTTATTACGAGTAATATGTATTCACCACTCCATAAGTTAATTAATTAAAATCACAACTCTTTTTTTCTCACAAGTTGAAATCAATGCTTTAATAGCAGGAAGGCTAGTTTACTTCTCTTGAGAATTGTCACTTTTTGACTTTCCCCAAACCTCAAGCCTTTCTCAGTTCAAGCTGGAACTGACCCTCTTTCAGTAGCAAGCCATAGAGGAAACCCAATTCTATTCAGTTAATTACTGTCAACATTGCTTGGTATTACACAGGATCACAATTGAATAATGGTTTTGCACACTCTGATAGATGATGCTTGTCTATTTACTGACCCTGATTCCTGTTCAGACCGTGATGAATTTTCAAGAGAAGGTGATCACAAGTTCTTGGTCCTAGATTGGGCCAAATGCATCTCAAAGTACATGGCATCCCAAGGTTATAGCTCTTACAGCACCATTTCTTTTTCCATATAAATAGCAGCCTCTGAAAACCACAGGGTGAAGGTGGAGGAGCTATTTCTTTATAGTGTCCTTCTTAGTCTCTTTGTTTTTCTAAGTAATAAAGTAAATCCACAAAACACAACCAGAATTTTTATACTCAGGTCTCAATGCTCTACTTGATTCTGATTTGTATAAATGGCATATAAAAAAGAGAGTAAAGAATACAGGAAATAAACTTTTCTAGAAGAGATGTTGACATATGCTTTCTAGTGCTATATAAATGGGGACCTATCATTTTAAACAGGCCACAAAAATGCATCTGGATTAATCTTCAGTTTGACATGTCCCCTATGAGCAGAAAAGCATTACAACAATGTATTCTTCAAATCAATAGCCATGGTCATTATCTCGCTCTCAGAAAGAAGTGTAACCACAAAAGACCGTGTTAACTGGAATCATTGTTACTCATTAGTAAAGATGACCTGTTTTTTAGGCACACTTATGTACCTGTCCCTATTCAAATAATTACTCTATGATCCAGAGAGAGAAAAATAAAGACCTGCATGTCATGGTCTGAAAAAATCAAGTCATGCCTCTGTGCATTAGAAAACCACGGGAGAGCTTTAAGTTGGGAAATTCCATCTTAGAAACTCTGCTTCAGGAAGCTCATAGAAGAAGCACGTTTCATAAGAGCCTAATCATGGAAGTGGCCTTTGTGTCCAACAGCCGATGAATGGATAAGGTAGTGTTTGCACACAATGGAGTTCTACTCTTCTGCCATGGAGAATAAAGTCGTCATTTATAGAAAATGTACCTTGAGACCATAATATTAAGGGGCATAAAACAGACATGTAAGCTTAAATATAACATGGCTTTTCTTATATGAGAGACCCAAAATATAAATTTTTTAAAAAGCTAGCTAATAGAAAAAAGGAGATAGATCTTTTTGCAAAAGTGGGAGGAACATGAGAGGGAAGGAGTAAGGAAGGGGACGAAACACGTTAAGATGCATTTTGTACATGGACTCAATCGCCATGATGAGTATAGTGGTCATGTACTGCAAATGTAAAGTGATAAAACATGAAAAGCTCAAAAATGAGAAAGCTCACTCTGGACGTTAAATGGGAAGTAACAGCTAATTAGCAAGCTTTCAGATCAGATATTAGAATAACATAGACCTCTTATTTCTTAAGAAGTAAAACTAATGTTTGGGAAAATGTAGACTGTAACTTTTAAAATTCATAATAACAATAACAAGATTTCAGTATTATAAAATCAACTTAGAATTGCAAAATGGAATGTATTCAGTAAGAGCTCGCCATTCAGAATTTCATGATTAAAAAAGGATTAATAACATAGAACAATTTGGCATTGACAGGAATAAACAGATTCTTTGAAAATAATAGCGTATGCATCATGATGAGGTTATTTTGTTATTTCAAATATGTAAAGAAAAACAGAGGGTTTAATAAATGGCTTTGGGAAGTTGATAAGTATTTGAAAGAAGTTCATATAAATTACCATTTCATAGAAAGTACAGGAAAATATTAATATACATTAAATATTTTTCAAATAAAAGTGAAGCCTAATCTAGCATTAGTGTAGTGAGTCAGTATTTAGGTAATCACTGTTTAAAACAAGAAAGTTGGGAAGTAAAGGGAATACATATGGGGCAATTTTGTGTGTCTTGAGAACACATGTGGGACAATAATTTTATAAAATTTGAGTATTAAAAAATCATTTTCTGCCACCAGTAAAAATATTTAGAAAAATTAGACCATAATAAGGGTAAAACATGATAAAATACTATGCTGCTATTTACAAGCAAACATATAGAAAATATTTTATATAAATGAAGACAAGGGGTAATATTGAAAAGGGTTTTGATTTCCCAGGTTTTTAAAAATGTCATTGGTGACGATATTTTAAGGTCAATTTTCTTCACCTTTCTGTCATGAAATTGAATGTGATGACTTATTTTTCTAAATCCCAACCTGCATTTAGTTTTTCTTGACCTCAAGAGATCTGAGTTCTATATTCATATCTACATGTTGTGATTATACTGCTGTTATCATAATTTTGCTTCTATCGATAACTATACAATTGCCCATAAAGATCAATAACGCATTAAAATTTTTACAATTTCAGATTTCAGTGTGATTATATCGTTATTTTCTCTCTAATGACTCTTAACTTGTCTTTGGTTTTTAAAAAGTAAAATAAGATTCCACGTACATGCAAAGTACTATGTAAATTTCTACTTTAATTAGGTCAGAATTTCAAAATGTAATTCACACATATATTTAGGCTACAATGAAATAAATATGTTTCAGTGTCATTCTCTCTGTTGTAAAATAAAATCCAGCCTACAAGAGGCAAATGACATCACTTAAGACAACTGCAAGCATGTGAACTTTCAGATTCAATTTGTTTAAACTATGTATACCAAGAATAAGAAGAGCAAGGCAGCCAGTGCCTATAGTCTGGAGAGTCCAAAGCAGTTAATTTCTAGTTCAATGTTGCTTACTGCTCTCAAAACTTTTCAAAATTTTCTACACACTGACTAAAGAAATCAGAGAAAAGAAACCCATTGGAGAAGGCAAACGCTGCCATATCCCCAGGCTGTGTTTTAACTGGCAAACTGGCACAGGTTATGGGTTCTTTTCTAGTATTAGCCTTCATTAGTTAGGGAACTTTTCTATGCAATCATGTTTTAAAATATTTAACAAAATTTGCAGAATATATATCAATGAAAATGGTAGTATTATAATAAATAAGGAAATAATTTTGGTTTTACCTTTAAAACACTGACTTGTCCTGTACTTCTTGCGTACCTGCGAAGATTTAAATTAAAAAATTAACTCCTTAACAAAGCACAGCTGGCCCTCCATATCTGTGAGTTATGCAGTGGTGGGTTCAGTCAACCACTGGTCAAAATATTAAAAGTCAAAATTCAATCTATTGAGAAAGTACACAATTATCTTGTCACAAGTCCCTAAACAATGTAGCATATCACTGTTTACATAATATTTACCATCAGATATCAGAAATATCTTGAGATGATTCCAAGCCCCTAGGAAAATGTGTACACATTGGAGAGAGGTAATATGCCACCTTTTATAAAGGATTTGAACATTTGAATACTTGTTATTCAACAATGGTCTGAGAAGAACTCCTCATGGGTAATGTACACGATTCTATTTACTACTAGTAGTAATCTTAATAATCATACTGTTTTGAAAATTTGACTACACATATCTCATGTATCTTTCAGATTATTGGAATTAGTGCAGATGATTATAAACGTCATGTTTTACACATGGAATCTTGTGATGTCTCTCCAATAAATGAAACTGACCTTATACACTTCTCCATAAAGTCTTGCTTTATTTTATGAGATTCAGATTATTAATTTTAATTAAATTTATTACTAAGCTTTTTACAAATTGAACTTTTGAAAGTTTATGCATCCAAGTGAAGTTTTATTATAATCTTTTTTTTGTGTGTGTGAAACAGGGTCTGTCTTTGTAGTTCAGGCTGGCCCTGAGCTCACTATGTAGCCCAGGAAACCCTGGAACTCAGCAATCCTCCTGCCTCTGCCTCCTGAGTGCTGGGATTACAGGCATGAGCAATCATGCCCAGCTGTTATAATCTATTTTTATTAGGTAAAAAGGTTTTAGATTTTTAAAAAATCTTATATAATATTTTCCCAAGGAGAAGTATGCTTATTTGTTAAGTTCTCATCTCATCAACAAGCCATATATTATTTCTACTTTTCCATTAATGTACACTAGTTATCAACTAGTATTTCTTGTAATACAATTAGTAAAATCTACTTTTTCAGGAGATCTTCCTCTTTAATGATTTGAAAGGTGAAACTTAGAAAACAAACATCTCTTTTTGTGTGTTTGTTTTCAATCTAGAAACCATCAGTCATCAAGTGGCTACTGATAGGCCTTTCAAGACTGTATCTACAACCTTACTATCTACTGAGAATTTCATCCTAGCGTAGGAATTTTTTCACTTACTAAAGTATAAGTCAAATTGTTCTCATTACTGAAGTGTAAGTCAGGGCTTCAGATTTAGCTTTAGTGGTTCCAGCACCTGTCTAGCAAGTGCAAGGTCCTGAATTTGATCCATGTAACTACATACAATAATGCTGGGCGCAGTGACTCATGCCCACCAGCCACCAATGCCACATACCACAGTGCCAGGCATGGTGGCTCATGCCTGTAATCCCAGCACTTGGGAGGCAGAGGCAGGAGGATTGCTGAGTTCGAGGCTTGCCTGGGTTACATAGTGAGCTCAGAGCCAGCCTGAACTACAAAGCAAGCCCCTGTCTCAAAAATAAAAGTCAAAAATTTTCAATGAAAATGGTTTAGTTTCCAAAGTCATCTCCAGTGAATGAAGAATATGTGCAAATGTGTTACACATAAGTAGTGCAGATACAGGAAGAAGTATGACAGCTGTGTTTTACGGAGAAATAAAATAATGCTTTACACATTTTCAAGTTCATAGAAGTGACCTGCACATTCCTGACAGATTTTAGATTTTAGAGCAGAGCCACACCAGGAATTAGGAGATAAGTACAACAAATACATATTTGTTTTTATAGAAAAATTGAGCAAAGAGTGTAAAGAGTTATTTTAGGAGAGAATGTTCATGATTAAATTTGAGTTGTTTAATTTGGAACTGAATATTCAAGTGAATTCTTTACATGGAAATAGTAGAATCATTCAATACCATTATCACATCCTTAAACATGAAACATCTTGGAAGGCTAAAAGAAGGGTTAATGAGATTCTGAAGCTCTTTTAGTTCCTCCTTGCACAGCAACCTAGAATATAATATGTCAAGATACTACAAATGCTTAGAATTTAAAACATAAAAATAAGGTTACTGATTTTGTTGCTCTTTACTCTTCTAATTTTAAGACTCTTTATGTTGTGGAAACTACTTGTGGCACTTGGAACTTGCTGAAGAGAGTCACTTCCTGTTAAAATACCCAATAGGTGGAGTTTAGCATGGAAGAAAGATTATTTTGTTACTAAAAACCAGTTAAGAATTTCTCCACTTTAGAAAGAATATTTTTCACTTTAGATTTAGTAAGCATCGTACAGAGCCAATACAAGTAATAGTTACAGTATATAAATTTTATAATCAGTGTAGGATAAAGATATTTAAAAAAAAGGAAAGAAAAACACTGAAATTTTGGAGAGATTCTGTTTCATGCTACTTCTCTTGTTTGCTTTCAATACTTGCCTTGAGGGTCCCTTGTAGATTCACCCTCCGATCTGTGCTACTGTTTAACTTTGGTGTTCACTCCCTTTGTGTTTCTAGATCTCTTCTTCTCTTAGTGAGAATACCATTGGTTTAAGGTCCCATTATCCAGCATTATCCATTTCAACTCACTGCACTTATACATCCTTATTTCCAAGTGAGGGTTCTTACTGTGTTTCAGAAATAATAGAAGTTTGAGAAGGAGATTATTCAACACACTATGATGTCTTTAGGTAGAGGTCCTACAGTGTCATATCTAGTTAGGGGTTACAAGCTTGTGCATCCCAAAATTCATATATTGAGCCCCAAGTACCCAAGGTGATGGTGCAGGATATTATACTTTTAGGAAGTCAATGGGAGATGGTGAGGTGTTAAGTATGATACCCTCATGGTGGGGTGAATGTGTTACAACTCCCCATTGAGACTTTAGTGTCAATGTGCATAAACTTTGGCCTCTGCATATTAAAGGAGATGGTATTGTCCCAAAGAAGAATAGTGAATATTTTTTAAATGGTATATTCTAAGGTACTTGTGCTTTACTGATGCTAATTTTCCTCTGTGCCTGATCTTAGTAATACAGATATTTCATACATTTTTCCTATTTTGTACTATGGGATGAGAGGCATGGAGGGCAAAGGGAGAGTGAGAGTAACTGAGCCTCAGAGACAGACCTTGTTTCTCACCTACATAACACATTTGAACACAGTGAGAAGCCAACCATCTGCAAGATTTCCAAGCAAGGAAGAAACCCCCCACCAGAACCCAACCATATTTGCCCCCTAATTTCAGATTTCCAGCCTCCCTGAAATCTGAGGAAATAAATTCTGTTATTTAAACCATAAGGTATCAATCATGCAAATTATGTATATGATAAAATAATCTTATCTATGTGAAAGGTTGTCAGAAATCACACAAAATAACATATTAAATGACAAAAGCTAAAATTGATCAATTATTAGAATCAGGTCCAGGGTAAATTCCAGGCATCTACGCACAAAAAACCAATGAACATTTGAAGCTATTTAAGTTTAATGTGCATAAGCTTTAGTCTCTGCATATTAGAGACACTATCATCCCAGAGAATAGTGAATATTAAAAAGATGGTACATCATAAGATACTTGTGCTTCACTGATGCTAATTTCCTCTCCTTGATATTAGTATTACAAATGTTTCATACCTAGTTTATTTTTCCTATTTTATATTCATGTATACATTAAAGTACAACAAACTTATTATCTTAACTCTTGAATATTGAAATACCTTGTCTAGCTTGAAAGTCATCAATATCATCTCATAACTAACTCAAGGTGAAAGTATTTATTTTGACATTGAGAATAAAAGGTAATATAACTTCTTCTTTGGAAATATCTTCTTTGGAAAATCTGGAATTCTGTTATTCTTTCAGTACTCCCTATAGCTCTTCTAAATCCATGTCTTTGATTATGCTTTTTCCTCACATATAATGCCTCTTGTTTGTATAATTTTTAACATGCAATTAATTTAGGATTCAATGCTATGAGAGATAATCACCATTTCTTTTTGGGATTATTGGGAAACAGCTAATTAGAAAAGGAATTATAAAGTCATGAGGCCAAGATAAGGGATATTCAGCTTCTATTAATTCATTAAAAGTTGTCTAATCAAGGCTCTGTTGACACCGTATTCAGTCTGTGATTTCAGGTGAAAGAGGTTAGTAAGAGAAGGAGGGAGAATGACAAGGATCTATGAAAAGAACACAGTATCTTTAAAGTATTTTGGGTGAGGGCAGTCTAATTTTTTTCCCCCACAAAACTGAAAGAAATTTATTCTGACTGGGGGGAGAAATGTGGAGAAGTCGTAAGTGAGAAGGCTGAAGAACAAATGAGCCACTCTCCATGAAGGACGCAGTGAGTCAAATTAAAGACTTCATATTCTAGACCAACGAGGAGCTATTTTTTCCACTGGCCAATCAGCATATATAATATCTAGGGTCCTTGCTATTGACCATTTTACTATTTCATATCATTTTTCAAAATCTTTTGTTCCTTCCTCTACGTGACCCAAAAGTTATTTGCAAACTGGCATTATTGTGCAAAAGAAGAGTAGAGTTTTTCAAAAAGGGAACAATCAATTCCATTTCCTTTTAGTCAATCATTTGGCAAACATTCTGTAAAGGCCTAGGTGAGGGGAATCCAAAGATAGCACATTCTCTGTCCATCAAGTAAAATTAACCTTTTAAACATTTGCCTAGTGGTTTATCTTCATTTCTAAATATATATTTTCCGTCTTCTCATTATGGAAAGGCAGCTGCAAAGTTGAAACCCTCAAACACTGTCAAGAAATAATTTGAGCCTGCGCTGCTTACCTTTCAATTAGAATTCCAGTTTGATAAATGGAACCACACTGTTTGATTTTCAAGAAAGATAAATCAATAAATCTCTATGATATGGTTTCTAGTGGGTCAATTCTGAGAACACAGTGTTTGTGTAAACAGGGTCATAGCTACATAGTGCTCTAATGATATTCTTAGTGGAAAAGATAGAACTAAAAAGAAACAAAGAAGATAAATGGTTAAATGTAATTTTACTGTTCTCATAGAAAATGATAAAAGATAAAACAAATTAAAAAGAAGATGACTGAAGGCTTGTGTTAAAATTAATAAGCAGAAAACACCAATATCCAAAATTGTATATGTTATCATAAACTTCTTTATATCTTCAGTACTTAGATTTTATTTGCTTTCTATGCTTGCATTCTTCTGGAGATATTTTCCCCTAGTTCAGTTATATTGGAAAGTAAGATTATATTGCTATTGAGTTCATTTTCCTAGTATATAATACCAAACTGGGTTGCAATATCTGACAGATTTATGACTATTTGCTGAGACACATTTTATAAAATGGCAGAACAGAAGGCATTTTTTTCAATGTGTTCTCTGTAGCCAGCCTTAGAAAAAAACATAGTTTTTAAGGTGGAATATATTACATATTTTCCAAAGAATTTTTTTTTCTGTGGTAAAGGATATTTCTGAAACATACATTGTAAAATAATGTATTTCAATGAAACACACAATTCATTGCTTATCCTATAGAGAAAGACATCTTCCTGTCTCTGCTAAATGTGTGAGTTCATGGGTATATAAAAATAGAATGCACTTGGCAATGAAAGTTACAGCCTGATGGATGACATCCCATCGTCAAACAATTGATAGCTAGTGAGGAATTATTGTGACCTTGTAGTAGAGCACAAATAATTCACTAGCCCCTGAAATATGTTAAGCAGAGTAGCGTTTTTCATAGGGATGCTTAGGCCACTTATCAGGGGAAACATATCTCTTTAATTTCCTTGGGAAATGCTGTAATCATTTCTAGGAAGGGGAGACAGTGAGAAATTTCAAGGAAGTTATCTAGCAATACCCATTTGTCGATATATGTATATACATATTTTTAAATTTATATATATATACATGTTATAAATGATATACATTATATATGTATATATTCTAGATCTGTGAAATTGACATGAAGGATACAGTAAAAAGATAAATTTTAAATTTTATCTTCCTACTCAAAAAATAGTGCCAAAGAGACACAATACACAATGGATTGTATGAGCCATGGCCTCAACCATATTTGAAACAAATTTTAAGTTTTCTACTTACTAACTGAAGGAGCTTGGGCTATTCCATTTTTGCAATTCATAAGGAAATAAAGAGTCATCTTTCAGAGCTATAAGAATTTGACCTAATCGTGTATGAGTAAATAATGAAACATGTAACACTGACATGTATTTAAAGAGATAGACCCAACAAGATTCTGGGTCAAGAGCAGAGAGACCAACTGAGAAAAAAATCACACTTAAAATCATTCAATGACAACTTGTTCAGTTATTTATAAGTGTCTTTAAGAGGTTCTTGTGTTTTGCATAAAATGGAGACTTTTTATTTGAACTATTTTTATGAAGACTTCTGTTTGGCAAATGCTATATTTGGAGAAAAATGTAACATGCATACAAGTTTATTTTTCAGAACACAAACTCAAAGGTAGAAAGCAAGTTATGTGACTAATCAGCTACCAGATGGGAATGGAAATTATGGGAATTTAAAATTGCTTCCTAAGAGCTAAGTAATACTGTGAGAGGTGGGTTGTGTCTGGAGGTCCAGGAAAGGAAAAAAAAAAGGTTTAAAAAAATAGCAGATAACTTTATATTTCAAAATTTCAGTTATTCATCAGTATTCAACAGCATTTGACAGTTCCCTAGCCAGGAGAAAATTGGTAAAACACAGAGCAAAATGAGCAGCAAGATGTATGTATGATCACGCTGTCCAATGACACTCACAGGGAAAGCATGTCACTCATTAGCCATGAGTGGAGGACCAACCATAAGGAAATATCTCTATCTTGAAAGGACAAGATTATGCATTAAAGCAGCTATTCTACAAATACACTGAGAAATTTCATTTTTGAATGTTCTCTTTGGATATTAAGGATGCAGGTTTAACATTTCCAGCAAATTCATTTCCTAAGATTATCACTGAAATCAACTATAGAATTAGAAAGAATTGCTTACACTGGTCTAGACAGTCAGAAAGGAAAGATGAAAGCTTGGAGGTTCACGTAGAAATTTCTTGAGTTGTTTATGCCTATGTGTCTCCTATGAGTTGTGGTACAGCCTGAAGAAAAAATATTTAAGACAGAGTCTTTCCTTCTAGTTAATGGAAGATGTTTATTAGGCACATGTATCAGTAATTCGTGCTGACTCCAAAGAGATCTTTGAAAACTAAAGGACTGGGGAACAAAGAGAACAGGAAACCTAAGAGGCTGAGAGAAACTCAGGTGATGCCAACAATCATAACAGTTTCTGTCTTTTTAAAGAGTGGTGCAGAATCTGTCTAAATATATCTGAGTACCAGTCAGCTTTCTGAAGCCTATGAAATTCCTATTATTCTCTGATGTTCTTTCATTTAGAAAATGGTGTGTACAATGTATGCTTTCAATTCAACTAAACAAAGATCAGCACTTACTCTGGCAGCAACACTACCATTGAAGAAACTGAAAGGCAAAAGGCATTTTGCCATAAAAAGATTTGCTGGAAAAAAAAATCCAATTGACATCTCAACTGTGATCTGTAGGAACATAATTTACATTTCTTTTGTTCTTCTTAAGTGCTTCTCCAGCACTTTTATGAATCAAATTATATATATAACATATAATTAACTATATACAAAAACATGTTTTATATAGTAAATATATAGTAAATATATATTTATATAAATAAAATAGAAATATATAAATATATATAAATATACAATATATAATATATGAATTTTATGTGTATATGTGTGTGTATATGTATATGTATATGTATATGTATATATATATATATATGAGGTTGGTACAAGGAACTGAACTCAGGACCTTGTGCTTTCAAGTCAGGGTTAAAGCTAGTGAACTAAATCCCCATCCCAAATATTTTCACACTGAAAACTTTGGAGAAGTAGTAAGTAAAGGAGTTTGGGACACTTATAATTTTTGTTGTATCCCTTCCTCATACATAAGAAGAAGATGAAAATATAAACAATTTCTTATGGCTATAATAGAGTTTAAGGGAACAGATAAACATGAAACTTACCAAAGTACTGACGTCTCAGTATATAGCCTAAACATTTGTGTTTTTTTTCTCTAATATGACAAGAAATAACAATCAGTAAATAAATTAACTAATATTAAACATTTAAATGATTACATAGCCTTATTTGATGTGTGCTTAATGTATGTTTCTAGGTCATGCCAGTAGTCATCTATTTAGGTAGAAACCCCATTTGAAGAGAAGTTGAGACAGAAAGTGGTTAAATTCCAATCCCATGTGTAGTGTCTACCAAATTCAGAGTTTAAATTTTAGTTGTGCAGACATGTCACTTAGAATTCTTCAGTGTCAAATAACAGCGAGCCCACATCCACAGAGAAGGTCTCATAGTGCACGTCCCTGGAGGGTGAGAGGTTGGGGTTCTAGGTGCTCTCACCCCACTTGTCTGCACATCCCTCGTCTTGTGTGTTGTTTTGGTTTATGCCTAAACGTTCTCACAAAGCTTTATGCACTAATGGGTGGTGTTTAGGGGAAATGGCTAGATCATGGGTATGCGACACTGGGTTAGTGCACTGATGTGGTTAGTACAGTTCCGGGTGTGAGTGGTGGACTCACTGAAGAGAAGACCCACCCTCACCCTGGGTTGGGTGGCACCAACCAATAGGCTTGTAGCCAGGATGTAATAAAAAGGGAAAGAAGGAGGAAGGGTCCCTGCTTCCCACTGCCCTGCCACCCACTGTAGAGACAGACGACCAGGAGACCAAAACCTCAACACGCTGAGTTAAAATAGACCTTTTCTACTTTAATTGGTTGAGGTTCGGTACTGTTTCACAACAATGAGAAAGTAATTAAGACACTCATCTTTATCGTGTCAGTGCCACATGTTGTGTGTGACTCCAGTGCTCTGAATCTTAATTTATGGGTACAAGAACATGCAAAGGAAAAGAACATATACTCTCAGACTTTCAAATAATGTTCAATAAAATCAGATGTATTTTTTCACTTGTGAATTCCTTCCTGAACAATGCAAATTAAATTTGTTCATATGCCTAAGACTTAAAAGACACAGACACACACACACACACACACACACACACACACTGAAATAAGCAGACAAAATAATGATAACTACATGTATGAAAAGGAATTGCACGATCTTAGTGGCAATGACTTCACGTTCTTCAGGTTCTTCTGTTTTCCATTTGTTTGTTTGTTTTTCTTTTTGGATGTGAGGTTTGACTGTATTGCTCAGGCGAGTCCCAAACACCCAGTCTCAAGCAGTGCTCTTGCTTTAGCCTCTGGAATACTTGAGACTATAGACAAGCTATAGCCTGACTCTAGCCTGTTTCTTCATTTATAAAGTTCATTCCGGGGAATGTGGATCCAGACGGACAAAGCTACTTAGCAAATGTACATGATTTTTGTGGAGCAGTAATAGAATTAAGGGGTAGACAAAAATACTATGGGCTCTGTTAGACCGGAATAAATTCTAGGCACCAACACATATTTGTTATAGTAGCCTGCTAAATTTCTTCACTCCATTTAAAATAAAAACTAGAATTTAAAACATAGAGCAGAAAAACACATATGCAAACATCAAATTTACTGTGAAGACAATAAGACAATACATGAAAAAAATTGAATGCATTGGTTCTTCCAGGGTAAGCAGTTTGCAGATATTGTTCTTATTAACAACACTCTGAAGTACAGTTTCTGTCATCAAAGAGTTTAGTATCCAGTAGAAGAAATAAGAGAAGCAACAAATAAAATATATTGCAACAAAAGAATCTGCATTAAACTATGCAAATATTCAGGCCCATGACAAACAGCACCACCTTCTTCAGGGGGTTAAACACTTCACAGGAAAAATAGAATATGTAGCCGCTGAACCAGTGCAGGCCAGGTCCCCCTGACAGAGGCTGCACCTTGCAGAAAGCCTCGGGGATGTGGGGAAAAACAAGATGATTGAGTTAAACAACTCCTAGCGCAGATGAGAACACCGGCTTTCATAGCGAGTCCTCATGCTCTCATCCGAAGGAAAGACGTTCTGTGGCAGACCCAGCTGAGAAAGGAAAAGTGACAGAGAAAACAGATTTTCCCCTTATAATGTGTCAGGGAACTCAGAGTAGATGAAATCCTTGTAGAAAGGCAATAGAAAGGCTCTGCAGCTATTTTGACAGAGCTGAAAGAGAGCCAGGAGCCCATTACTTTAATTCTGAGGGAATCCAGACTGATCGGCATCGAAGGCATTAAGGGAAGGTTCGGTAGATTGATGGCATAGTCCCAAGTGACACGTTAGAGCAACAGCAGGCTTTCAATACCAGGCAGACTTCCAGCTGACACCCAAATGATCTTCTCATGCTCTTAGTCCCCCAGGCCCCCGCTGACGTATGTATTGTTGAGAGACAGATAACATAGGAGGCCCAGAATCCATGTTCCTTTTACTGCTTTTGTAAACAATAACTCAAGGACTGTTGTTAATTGATGCTGAAATCTGAATGTTATGCAACAGAAGATTATGTGCCTGATATATTTACCATATTTCCGAGGCAAATTTACATGCTGTCTCCAGATTCCCTGGAATTAATATCAGAAATAACAGGATAGTCAAGGATCCAGGAAACTGGATCTAAAAGCACAGGATTCTCAGATCAAGAGAGTGAGATGGAAATTGACTAATGTAAAGATGGACAGCATCTGGGGTCTTAGGGAGAGTCAGCAAATTCTCTAGCACTGTTCTCTGAAATCTGCAAATGCAACCAGTATTAGCACAGCGAGACTGCTGTTATCGAAGACAAGGGGTGCTGGTCAAACTGGGAATTGGCTACTCCCTCTCGGCAGGGCAAAACTTACTAAAAGAGCTTTAGATCTGTAAGAAGAATATTAGTTTTCACAGTGTAAACTTACCAAAGTCCACCCCATTGCAGTATGTAGTGATTCACTTGACTTTAATTTTATGTGTGTATGTGTGTGTGTGTGTGTGTGTGTGTGTGTGTGAGAGAGAGAGAGAGAGAGAGAGAGAGAGAGAGAGAGAAAGAGACAGAGAGAAAGAGAGAGAGAGATCTATTATGAATATATATCTTCAACATTTCTTCTCATCTTTTTAATTAAGAAGATTTCCAGGCTGGAGATTTAGCTCAATATTTCTGGCGCCTGCCTCTGAAGCACAAGGTCCTGAGTTCGATCCTTGGTAACCACATACAATGCTTGGCATGGTGACTCACAGCCACCAGCAATAAACATCACATACCACAGTGCCGGGCGTGGTGGTTCACGCCTGTGATCCCAGCTCTCGGGAGGCAGAGGCAGGCAGATTGCTGAGTTCCAGGCTTGCCTGGGCTACATAGTGAGCTCAGGGCCAGCCTAAACTACAAAGCGAGACCCTGTCTCAAAAAAAAAAAAAAAACATTTCCTCTACTTCAATGTGCACCCACCCTAGTTGTCCTGAATTTGACACTTCTATAGTCTTTAACAAATTGTTTGACCTTAATACTGATTTTTCTTCTCACTTACCTACTTGGTCTGGACTTCTCAGAATCATCATTTCTAACTTTATTCTTCCATCAGGTCTGCAACTCTATCCTATTGAGAGAAAGAGGGTAACATCTCTGCTTTTTGTTTGTTCTGTGTGTTGTTGAGTTTTCCTTGGTTCACTAGACTGTTCCTCAATAAATGTATGCCAGTCTCAGTCCTACATCCATGAGAGAACATTTACCATATAGCATCTTACAGTCTATTATCCCTGACTTTATTTTCTACCACACTTATCAACTGGCATCTGACTTGACTGTTACACATGCAGAAAAGGACCTTCCATGGGGAGCAGGAACCCCACTTATTCAGTAGGCCTACACCAGGTTCTACGGCCAGATTACAACAGTAAAACCTTCAACAATGTTTTGAGAAAATACGGGCATAAATTAATAAATGAAAACTGACTTTCTTAAGCTGTCATAATAAAAGTGCCACAAACTGGTTGTCTTCCATGTTTAGCACCTGAAGGGAAATGTATTGGCTCACAGTTCTGGAAGTTATAAATGTGACATGAAACTATCCATGGCGTCATGTTTTCTTTGAAATCTCTAGGGAAAAAAAAATCCATTTTGTTCTGTTCCTTTAATTTCATGTTTTTGCTAGTAACTGTTTCTGTTTCTGAGTTGATGTTGTAATTTTAGACTCCACCTCCAACTTCACATGTGCTTTTCCTCTGTTTTTACTGCTTTTTCCCTTCCTCCTTCATTCTCTCCCTCCCTCCTTCCCTCTTTTCTCTCTGTCTCTCTCCCTCTCTCTTTCTCATACTCTCTCTCTTTTTCATAGTGGAATCAAACACA